>LKNJ01002852.1:0-94940 GCA_002120245.1 Maccullochella peelii | reverse complement strand
GATTCACTCAGCGCTACGTCACACGTTGTGTTGCTCTGATTGGTTGTATGTCCAATTGCGTCCAGAGGCATTTTGGTCTGCGCCAGTTGATAACACCCCTTGGAAATGGAAATTGAACTGAGAGGTTCCAGACTAATTCGCTTTTGCTAGCTTATCTTAGCATAAAGACTGGAAACAGGGTAAAACTGCTTGCCTGTCTCTGTCCAAATGTAACAAAATCTGGCTAATTAGCACTTTATATCAGTTATGTTTAATCCACACGAAAACCGTCAAGTGTAAAAACGACAAGTGTTGTGGAGGGTTATGGGCCAGAAACAGTAACTTCCTGGAGTCTCTGCTGGTTGCATATAATCTCCAGTATAACGGCGAATTGTAGTTTTTACACACCGTTTTTTTGTACAGATTAAACAAATTGTTAAACAAAAGTGTTAATTACTGAACTTTACAGGTTGGAAATGGAAAATGAACTGAGAGGTTGCAGACTGATTCGCATTTGCAAATCAGTCTAGCGATGTCAGGCGAACATTTCAGTGTCAGATCATAATTAAGATTACATTGCATTCTTAGCAAATGTTCTTCCAGGTCTCTGCACACCTGTTTGAGTCTGTCAGGCTCAGTTGCCAGTCAACATTTGTGTGCAGTCTTTGAAATGTGTATATTTCCACCCTCTCTCTTACTCTGCATGACAGCAGAAACAGTATGTATGACATGTTTGAAACGTTACCAAACATGTGTGACACTGTTGAAATGTTATTACATAGTACAAGAATGCTCCATTCTTTTCTCTTCCTCATGCTGAGTCATCTGCTGTAATTGCTCATATACATCTTGGTTATGTTGAAATTCCTGTATAAGTGTTGTAAACAAATCATATTTTTGTTTTTTGGTTATGAAACTAATTTGTCAGGACAAGTAGTTTGAGTGCTGGTTTTATATATTTATAATTTAAATCTGATAACTAGGCAGTCTTAAGATCCAGATGTGTGTCAGTTCTGAGTATTTTATTAGGTGTCGAAAATCACAGATTACACATGAATGATATCTGATACCTAATTCCAGTAAGTCATTTCTGTGTGATGACTCATTTGACCAAACTATGAATCTCACCACTGTTGTTGTTTTAAGTCATAATAGTTCACCATGACTCTCAGACTACACACCTCCACCTGGATTATCAAACAAAATGTAATCAAATCAAATATTTCAACACGTTCTGACAAATTAAAAGGTCAGTTCACTCTAATCACAGTCCTGCAGCTGTTCCATAGTTTCAGTTTTATGTACTGAGGTATGTGACAGTTCCAATGAATGCTGCTGACAGTGAGGTCTGTGGATTATTCCGAGTAACTGGGATGTTGTTCCCGGAAAGAAATGTTGCTGTTGAATTTTTTTCCTTCATTTTTTTTAATGCTCCAAGCACCACAAATGAAATTCATGTCACCTGCATTGCACTGGGGTTGTGGCAGACATATGAGATATTTCAAAACATCAGAAAATAAAATCACACCTATTGGCACATATGCTTTTTGGTGATTTGGGTGAACTGAGCCTGTAAACAATGCCATACTGTTATCACTGACTGATCCACTTACGTCGCAGAGAGCAGCGAATGTGTCGATGTTCCTGACAGGGTGGTAGGTGAAGGTGATGAAGGGGAAGTCTGTGGCGAAGGGGTTCCACCTGGAGGTAAACGAGGGCTCCCTCAGCCGGTCCCAGAAGACTCGCATCCCCTCCCCCTCTCTCCTAAACACATAAAGAGACAGAGGAACACAAATGACAGAGTCTCTCTCTGCCAGTGACACATTTGACTCAAGCATGTGACAAAACGTCAGATTCCACAGTTCATGTTGTCACCAGATCAACAACATTACTGCACTGCTTGTTTCGCATATAAATGCTTTATTTGCCTCTGGCCACATTCAGAATTTAGAGGCTGTCATTTAGAAGTGACAATTATCTGACATAGAATTGTTTTAGCCTATAGCACTTTTATCCCAGGAATCATGTAGGATAAGTAATGCTAACAGTGCTATAAAACAAACCAACTACCAGCTACACAGCCAGGGAGCAGTTACTGCATTCCAGCTTCGTATTGCCACTCGGGTTGCAGCAACAACACTGTGGACCAGAACTATCTGTCACACTTACATATTCTCTGTCACAGAGAGCAAGAGAGCTAGTATATCAAATTAAAGCTAGCTAGGGAGACGAGTCTGAGCTAAAGCTAAATTTAGTTTTTTCCCTAGCTGTATCTGTATTCTGTAACTGAAAAATATATTTTTTTACATTTTAATGAACTGACATCTTGTTAATTTAGTTTGTTATCACATAACTAAATGAAACAGTCAGTAGCTAAATCATTCATGATGGGGGAAACAAAAACAAACAAAAAAACACAGCTAAACTAGACCTGCTAAAAGGTAACTAGTATAGCTTAGTAGAGTAGCAATAATTTCCATCTCAAGAAGGGTCCAACTGTGGGCCTCACGTTTGGGGACCCAAGGTCTGCGAATGCCAATGGGAAGAGAGCAGGGTCCCCAGGCATGAGGTGCGTCACTTCCTTTAGCTGTCTTTTTTATTGTCCTGGTTTTTTTTTAGTTTTACACGATTTGAAAATTATCACGTTTCTCTGCTCAAGTAGCGTTGGCGTAATGTTTTTTGTCAGGTAAAAAAAAATAGCTAAATAATCTTTCTTGTAGTGTGTTAGGTGTGAAAGAAATACTTTGCTAAATTATATAAAAAATACAACCTGGTTGACGTTACATAAAGTGCAGGTGATGTTAGCCTGTTGGAGAAGCTGACATTTCAGCTTCATGTTAGCTCTATAAAACCACACTGATCTATACCAATGATTTCTGGGGGCAAACTAATCTGCCTAAAAGCCATAAATTAAAAGTACTACAACCTTTTGGGCAGTGTCCGGCCAGTCTGAAAACCAAAACCCGTCTTTTTTCACTTCACTGTTTCTTACTTCTCTCTGCCTTTAAATGTTTTACAGTAATTGTGTGCACAAATAAACATGTAAAGCTACCTTCTGATATAAAATTCCCACACCTTCATAGACCATTATTTTTGCTTCAGCATCAGTTCACATTATTTCCCCAGAAGGGGACTACCAGAGCTGCTGGTTCCATGGTAACAATGTAAGAATAATGAAGAAAAAAAGGCACTAATCTGTCCTCAGGGCAAATACGTAATGTGAGGGCAGTCTCATGTTTACCAGGCTTAGAGGTAATCCACAGTGTGTTCATCATATTCTCTTTCTTGTGCTGTTTGTTCTTTAGTAATTTTAGAGTAAATGCCGTATAGGTTTTAATGCAAATGCCCTGGGATCATATCTTTCCTCAGCCTAATGAAACCTCAGAAGACTGAGAGCAAACAGACCTCCGAACACTCACAGATCCCATCTTTGAAATGATGTTGGTGTTGATCTACATGCTGTGAAGATCCTTACAATTCTCTATTTACTGTGTGTCCATCAATGTGATCTAGGGCTCTCATACTTCTTAGACTGTAATATCTAGGGGGAATACAGTATCTTTGGGACAGTTGAAAAGGTACAGGTCACAGAGAGTTCAAAACACCCTCATTTACATCTCTTTTTAGGCCAATGTTACCTTCCTAAAATGTTTCACAATCTCCTCCAGCCACTACACCTGACTGGACATGGAAATGCCTTTTCTTCAGTGGCTCTACTGATCTACACTGGATCTATCCAAATAGGACCATATAAATTAATTCAATGGGTGCCTCACATAAACATACAAATAGAGCTAAAACAATTAGTCGATTAGCCATTATTTTGATAATCATTTAAGATTTTTTTTCCAAGCAAAAACGCTAAACATTCCCTACTTCCAGCTCCTCAGTTGTGAGGATTTGCTGCTTTTCTTTGTTCTAAGTGTTAGTAAACTTAAAGAGTACTCCACCAAGTTTGCATCGCACTCCTATAACATTGTCGGACTTGCGATGGACATTAAAAAGAAATAAGGATCAAGGATCTGTATTCTCTCACAGTCTCTGAGGCAATCTTTCTGTCAGGGATCTTATTCAAGTACCCTTAGAAGTCACTAATGCTACATGACCATGCTTTCTATTGGACTGAAATTAATATTTGGATTACATGTAATTAAATACTCTCAACCTAACAAATCTTTGTGAATTCAGGATGATTTTAACAAAACTGAACGTGGAATCATTTCATGGTGGAGTTCAGGCATTTTCAGCTACATTACCATCCCCTTCTATTTGTAGGCAGATAATCTTCTGTTTAACAAAGTAGGTAAACAACTACTGGATAAACCCTGATTCAAAACAGTAGCTAGAAAAACCAGTAGTGACAGGTTTGACTCCTCAGTCCGACATAATTACACTCATAGTAGAACAACACAAAGAATACTGTTACGCTAGTTTAATTATCCTACAAAAGATAGAAAATGTATCCATGCACTTCTGATAAAACAATCAGTCAGTGGTTGAATTTAAACATTTTGACAACATGAGCACTTTTCAGAACAAAAGCAACACAGTGAATTCTGACTTTGCATCACACCTTTACATAGAGGGATCATATTCATCCATATCTGGTGTGGTTAGTAATTTTTTTTCCCTCTTTTTCTTACGAGAAACTAACAAATTGGCTGGAAAAAAAGATAAATGCCCACACTGCCCTCATACACACACACTGATTCAATATCAGAGATGCCGGTCAGGATTTCATCATTTCCTTAGGCATTCTGCATTGTTGAAACATTTATGCCACATGTTATGCAAATCATTTACCTGCTGCACACTTTAAACACTGAGAATAAAGTATTTTTGTAGGCCTGACACCAAACCCACAAATCAGTCCTTACTGCCTTTGTAACCTCTGTACTTAATGTGTGGATGTACAAACACTTCGTTCATTTTGTGCTCAATACTGTGAGCAGACATTGTAGACAGCTTTCAAGAGGCAACTTGCTAAACAATTTAATACATAAAAAATGTGCAAACAGTGCAGCTTGTTATGGTAATCAAACAAACTGTTTCTGTGTTTTGCGATTCTGTCAACAGCTGTAACTACTGATGGCGATAGTAGAAGTCTAAGTTTGTGGAATAGTCATATCTATAATGTGCCTGCTGGTTTGCATAAAAAGCAGCAAATACAATAAATACATTAGGATGCAGGTGATTTCCCAACAGTGTTCTGATTTCCTCAATGATCTGTCGCTCTGATTTTTGATCTCATTTTACCACAAACCTTGTGCAAGAGAATTTCCTGCCAGATAGAATTAAACACCTGAGGCTAAACAATAGTGGTGTAGCTGTTGATATGTCACGGTTCCAGGGAGGGGCTGCATCATAATGCAATCATCTAGCCCTGTTTACACAAGTACTTTCAAAATGACAATGCCACTGCTGAACAGAGCTCCTCTAGAACAAATGTTGTGCAGAGGAGAAAAGGGGGAGGAAAGAAAGAAAAAAAAAAAAAAAACAAAACTTGGTACAAAAGCAAAGCCCAGGCTAAAAGACTGATTATATTTCAGCAAAAGCGAGTGAGGATGGTGGGTGTACGTTTGTACATACTGCCCTTTGTAAGAGCACACAGCTATTGCTCTAGTATAAATGGGGATATAAAAAAGCTTTGGCAAATTCCACAGGTAAGGAGAGGGACCAGCCCAAACAGGCACAGCAGGGCTGGGCTTTCCAGCCAGAGGCCAGAAGTCTTCACTGTGTTTATGTGGCAGAGCTGGGGTTTGGACTTTCACTGCACCTCACTTGGATACAGTCACAAAATACAGAAACGGTGAAAGCAGCTACACCTTTGTGATTCATTAGTTTCTCAAGGAGACCAAAATTTAAAACAACTGACTTACAAACGCCTCAAGAATGAGGCCAAACTGAGGAAATCCACCCTCTACTGACCTTCCCAGTGGAGTTCCACTTAATCCACAGTGTTTAAACTAAACACACACATGCATAAGAGAAACACTGTATTCTGAGCTTAAGGGCAAGTGATGAAAAAATTCCTCCCTGGGCTTTCAAGCGATTTGGACTCATAAGTCAACACACAAGATAAATATCAAGCCCAGCTCCAGTTGTCATGGCAAGTGTCCCACGTTGTCTCCGAGCGAACAAACAAATCTGGTCCGATTGCTCAATAGAGCCTGCAGGTTTGTCAGCCATCCATACATGTATCCATCCAACAAGGTTTCATTCAACATGTGAAAGGACTAAAAAAAAAAAAGAGGGAAAGGGTGGAGTGATAACTAGAAAAACAAACACAAAGAATTGCGTGTACCTGTTATACACAATTTCACGGTAATATTCAAGCGTCAAAAACATATTGACCCCATTCATGACAAAGCTGCTCGTGCAACCTCTGAAGCCTCAAACATACAGCCATGTTACTGTTGATGTCATGATGCAAAAGCTGTGATATGATAGCTGCAGGCTGTTGGCAAAGATATTTCAAAAAAGAAGAGTCCACAAGCTGAAAGCTGCTCCCAAGGTGTATGAACTTAGAGCAGCATGCCTTCATTTCTTCATTCTGCTTAGCGTTAAAACATGACTCATGCTACAGGTAGAATACAATATCTGGGAATAAATTGTTTATTCTAAAGTCTTTATTGAATATTTTTGCAATTTATGCAGCAGACGTTTCTGATTTGATTGAAAGATTTATGAAAGTGTGAATGAGGTCAGAATGACTGGGAAAAGTCGTTCAAGGAAACAGTGGTGTGACATTTCATCTGCAGCTATTGAGGAAACAAATTTAATTTCCAAATTTTGTTTCCTCATCTATTAGCATATACTGTGCAAAGCCAGTCCCCAATGTCAAAATCCCTTGGAGGCCTTATAAATTGTTGCAATAAACACCCAACAAGCACTTGGGGTTTATTGTTTATTTGGATCCCCATTAGTAGTTATCATGGCAACAACTACTCTTCCAGGGGTCCATATTAAAATATATAGTATAATAAAACAGTTACGTTACCATTACAAACAAAAAGGGAAACATAAAAATAATAATAAATCTCAATTTATTTTCACGTCCACACGGCAAAGAAAGTGCCTCTCTAACCTCTCTTGGACTTTCAGCCACACAAGCTCAGCGTACAGTTTTTCTATACTTGATCTTAGCCGAGTGCTAGTCATGTCGCTCTATTCTGCACGAACAGAAGATCATCCAAAAGTTTTTTGTGCAGATTACCGAGCTGTAATCTAGATGAAACAGCACCATGGTTTGTTTAACTTGTAAGGTGAAACTTTGAGTAAGACACATGATGAATCATTCTCTTACCATTTATGGAACTTATTTATTAATGTGACTACCCGAGGACAGTTGCCCGTCAGGGGTGACTCCTCACTGACTCCTTACTAAAATACTGTGCTTCAACATCACGTCTGCATAGTTTGATTTGGTGAGGGAGTGAAAACAGGAGTGTCAGTCCTCATTTAAAAAGAATTGGTGGTGTGTGTGCATATTCGTCTTACTTCCTGACGGAAGAAGATTCTTTCTTCATATTTTTAAGCACCAGTTTCAGCATTTAACTCGCCTGTTTCCCATCACAGCAGTTGTGGCTAAATTATAATCTGATGAGGCATCCCACGGTTCATTATGCTGATGATATCTTAAATAGCTACTAAGTACTGACTGCCCTCTGCTGTCTGAATGTGTAAGCTGCTTTGGTTTGTGTAGGTGTGGTCGGAAAGATGGCAGAACGAGATGAGGAGGACTGTTTTCAAACCAGAATGAATGCAAAGGCTGGTTTTACACCCTATTGATCTGAATATTAAAACAACTGCAAAAGTAGTCTAGTTAATAAAACTGTTTTAAGTAGCTGGCACTAAATAAGGCATCATTCCTCTGGAGCCGTCTGATCAGATGAGAAACAGAGGAGTGCAGTGCTGGGATTATTTCCAACCTTCACAAATATATACAGTATATTTCCTACAACAGTTACTGAAGAAACCTCCAGTGGGGCTTCTTTAAACCTCCACACCCAACTCTTTCAGACAGGAATAAAAAAAAAAAAAATAGATGATGTGCTGGGTAATTAGTTTGTCTAGACAGTTTGGAAAGAAGGCACTTAAAACACATCTTTCCCAACAGATGCAGAATATACTGTGCTTTTTTTCTTCATGGGCGCACCTGGAGAATGTGCGATGAAAACAAAATCATCAGGACTAAAAATACTGATACTCCCACAACACTTTCTATTGGCACCCTCAAGGTTTTGGGGAGGCTGGTGGGGCACAGGCGAGGGTCCTGACGCCAAATAAGACGCTCCATCGAGGGAGTTTGATATTCTTTATTCTGAAGCTGATGGTCTGGGAACACAGTGGTCAGACATTTGTTTCAGTCTCAATTCAGCAAGTTTAATTCTATTCTAAAATATTAATATCCTAAGGAAGCCTGGTTGCACATGTTAGCACAATAATATCCAAAAACAGACATGACGGTGTTGGCCTGTGATGTCTAAACTTTGATTTTGCATTTTACAATCAAATGTTGTAATAAATGACTGCAAAATAAGCTGATAACAACAAAGATCAACGTGGAATGGATACGTGCATTAAATACACAATCAGTGTTGCTATAGCAAAACAGAGAGGAAAATGCTTAGCAACAACTGTGCAACGTTTACTGCAATTAAATGCCTCAATGTGGCCAGAAAATGTCCAGACTTTTCTGACATAACTGCGAATGTATCAAAATTGTTGCAGCCCATATGGTAGATGGACTTCCTAGTAGCACCGATCCACACTAGCAGTTGCAGAATTGTCTGTGACAACATCAGACAGATGGAGAAATGTGATTTGGCGGTGTGCTCCTGCCTCGAACCGTCTCTACCAAGGGTGCACACTGACATCAAGTGGTCAGATGACAACTGTCAGCCGGCAAATCAGGCTGCAGTCAGACATCTTGTAGTCTCACACTCTTGAATGTGAACAATAGTACTTCAAGAGTAGCGTCATTACCATGACAGCTGAAATAGCAGCCGAAACATACTGATACATTAATGTGGAGAAATGGACACATAATTTACATTTATTTACATCAGCACATATGTAGTTCTGTTCACTTGCATTTAGTGAGCAATGGTTTTGTGTGTCTGAGGTTTTCGATACATCAAAACTGAAGACGTCTCAGATTTTTTATTGTGTTTATTTGTGTTTTCTCAAAGGTCTTAAGTGCCGCCTGTTGAGTCTTAATGAAAATTTTACTTCTAATGTCAATCAAACCACATAACTCCATGTGAAACACACACCCACACACACACACACACACATAAAGAGTATGACAAACTTCACACCCAAGACCCTAGCTAACACCTTCGGGAAATATGCTTATGGCTACAATCAATAATTTTGTATTAAAATGGATCACATGAGTAATGGTATCTGAAAAGTGTTGCGTGTATTGATCAACCTGCAGATAATTATCACCTGACTCTGCTGTTCCCCTTGGCTCTATGAAGCTTTACAACATCTTTTGGCTCATTGTTTTGGTTTGCAGCTTTACTGTTTCTGTCTCAGACCTGTATTACAAAAAACCCCACTGTACACTACCTGCTCAGCACCAAACAGCAGACAGACACAGTTAGCAGCTAGCTGGTGAACACAGTGGCGCATTTAGCAGCTAAAGAGACAGATATTTCCCTCAGGAGTTGGTGGAGACAGAAAACAGGGCTAAAAGCAGAGGGAATATTGGATTCAGACGCGACTCCAAATGTCTGCTGGATGTGTACATAGGCAACTGTTTGCAAAGTTCGCTATACCAACTTAATGGCTGATAATATGTCAGTGTTGTGTTTACAACTTTTGTCCGCAGCCAAATAGAAATCAGCTACTGCAGGGTATGGAGTTAGCCGGAAAGTTATTAGCAGGAGGAAACAGCTAGTTTGCTGGTTTATAACACCCTATGATGTAGTTGTAGTGTAAGTGTTTATTACTGCAGAGTATTTGTCGACAGTCTGAAGGAACTATAGTTGTTGACAAATACATAAAAAGTTATATCTGCTTATACCTATGTTATAGTGTGTTATAAAGCATTTATTAAATGTTTATATACTGCTTATAAATGATAAATTGGGGGACTTAAAATGAAGTGTTACCGGAAAAGGAATGTAACATTAACATAGCAGCTGAATAATCTTCACAGCCTGACTTTCAGTACTTTTCTCTCACATTGATTTTGTGATATGGAAACAAGGTTTTGTGTACTGTTACAGCTGGGAGGATTAATTTACATATATACATGAACGTTACTGTAGATCAGCTTCTGCCAAAAATAAGACAGAATGACCTAGACAAAAAAAAAAGAAGACACTTCCTGAGGGAGAGACAGGGAGGAAGCGGTGAACATGAAGACAGAAAGAGGAAATGTTTGAGGGTTGAATCTTTCTTATTTGAAACCGTCTCTTTGCTGTTGGACTCCCGGGTGGCTTTCACGAGCGTTTTATGTATAATTTAACGTAATGTGCAGAGATAAAGCCTCCTATAAAAGGCGGCGCGCTCTAAGCTCTTCACAGCGCATTACGTTTTATTCATCAAATTAGTTTTAGTTGGTTTGGTATCCCCTGAGCCGTCTTTAAAAGGTTTAGATGAAAGGACTACATTAATTTTGCCACTAATCAGTTAAGTGACAGCTCCAAGTGACAGCTATGCACTCCTTACCCCCCGAAAAACTCTCCCCACACTTGTCTCTGTGCCATGCCTGTTTCAGCTCGGCTGTTCCATGTGTCCCTGGTTGCTCCCCGCACCAATCCTCTGCATGTATCCACCTCACCACACAGTCTGCTGATGCTGCCCTCAGCACCGTGTCGCTCTTTTCACTGACAACTCAAATCATTCTTGATATTTTTTAGTAAATCATGCATACTCTTGCAATCTTTGAAATTCGTTCAAAAGGCTGCATGTTGCATTTTTCAGTACATCTTCAAAATTTTCACAAAACTTGAGAACGTGTTAAGAAGTTATGAAACAATTACATAGTAGCAAAAAAATGTGACTAGGCATGTTTTGTGTTAGAGCTTAACAGTTAATCATGTGCTAAAAGAGATTTTTTTTAAACAGGGAATTTTGCTTTTGTCAAACAAATTAGAGCATGGAGAAGATAATTAGGGCTAATATTTGTAATTCTCCAAGTAGGATTTGTATTTTTTAATTAGCAACTAAACGCCACATAGAGCAATTTTTAAGAAGACTTACTGAAAATGACTAAAAAATAAGACAAGGACACCAGAGATCACTATTCAAGGGCTAATGAGGGGACTTACTTAAGCAGGGAGCGCTTTGGGAAGCTGAAGGTGCCATAGGAGATGCGGTCCACAAAGTTCAGTGGGATCCTCTGGATTTGATCACAGTTGAACATGACAAAGTCGTACTTGAAGACCAGGAGAGAGCTGTCTGTGATGAGAACTAGACGCTCTTTTTCGTTGTTCCAGTGGTCCACCCTGAAACACCCAGAGAGAGAGTATGTGACATGTCTGATCCCTTTGACCCCTGTAGTTTTTATGTATACAGTGTCTAAGGAGTATAAGCACTGGTATACACTCAGCTGCAGGTTTATTAGGTAGCTAAAACTCATGCAGTCTAATACAACAATCCTGCAGTAAATCCTCCCTTCATGAAGGTTATAATCAGTTTTTGTTGAAACTGTTTTAGAGAAGTGTTTATTCAACTGTATGATCATTTTGGAGGATGTAGTTTGTGGTGCTGTTGAACTGTATTGCATTATGCCATAGACTGTATAGACAGCTCCCCAAAAGTGCCAAAGCATCTTGATCCCCCCCCCCCCCCCCCCGGTGGCTGGGTGCAGAATAGGTCATAAACCCCGCCCCCTCCATGTCAGCGGATGGGACATGGGCATGGACATGGCTCCAACCTAGGGGTCAGGACCCACCAAGGGGTCTCAAGATAAGTCTGATGATTAACGCTTTCTTGCTGGCTGAGAGTTAGATGAGAAGGTCGACTCTCATGGCTGCATGCTAAATATGTAGCTGGAGCCAGCAGCCGGTTAGCTTAGCTTTATAGCATAAAGACTGGAAACGGGGAAAAAGGTAGCCTGGCTCTGTCCAAAGGTAACAAAATCCGTTCACCAGCACCTCTAAAGCTCACAAATGAACAAGTTATGTCTTGTTTGTTACAGCTGTACAAAGAACGAAATGTAAAAAAGGACAATTTGCCATTTTCCTTAGGGTTAGGTGCCGGACTACTTCTTGGCCAGGAACAGATAGCAGGCAACCAGTGGTGACTCCAGAAAGTTACTGCTTCCATCCAGGAAGTAGATTGGATACTTCTGCTTTCAAATGAAAGGAATGAAGGAAAATTTGGACTTTGAACTTCTCACAGCTCAAGCCCCCACTAATGCATAACCTGTGATGACGGGTTGCAAGACTTTGATTTGTTTTAAAGGGCCACAAGCCAAAAAGATTTTTGACTTGTGATTCCTTGTGGGGGTCCCAGCCCCTATGTTGGAAACCACTGCTGTAGAGTGATTTCAACTGTGTATTTGAGTCTTTTTGTGTGACTGCAGTGACTGATGTTAGTATTCTGCAGGTTATTTGAAGTTAATACAAAAACATGTATAGCAAAGCTGCTCAATTATGTACTGTAAAAGCTTCACAATTTCCAAAAATGCCCTTGGCAAAGATCATACAATATGCATGCAAGCATTTCTAATTTGCAAAATTTTTACCAACAAAAAACAAAAAGAAAAATCTAATTAACAGAAACACCTTTAAAGCAACAAACTAAAGTCTACTTTCTCTTATGCCCTCAAAGTGTATTAAAAATGTCATATTAATAGAAATCACAAAAAGCATAATTTCACACACTCTGTCCCTCACTGTTCTGCACTAATTCATGGTGGCATGGATTCTCTTGGAGTGGCTCTCTTTCTTACGGCCCGGTGAGCCGGGTTCATGTGGCCAACTCCAACTGAAACACTCTTGATTGCTGCTGGCAGCCGTAGGCCAAAAAAGACAGTTCATTGAACAGCCAAGACATCATGGGAAAGGTGTGGGAGAAGAGCTTTGACTGTGCTAATGAAATGAGTTAACCTTGACTAGGCACAGGCGTTGTGGGTGGTACAGAGGTGTTACAGAGATCCAGGATCAGACAGTGGGTGTCTGACACGCTGCTGGCGCTCGGCTTGACACAACAACACAGCGCTATTCAGCAAGACGCCACTGAGGCATGAACTGATGTACCTCTGTTGGACACAAAGGAATAATCTGATGTTTTGGGAAACACAGGTATTTGCTTTCTTGTCGAGATTTAGATGAGAAGACACCATTCTCATGTTTGTATGCTAAATAGGAAGCTACAACCAGCTGACAATTAGCTTAGCTTAGCATAAAGACTGGAAGCAGGGGGAAACAGCTAGTGATTAAGCTTATTTCCCAAACATTTTAACCATCTCTTTCAATGAATTAGATCATTTTCCAGTATCTTTAGTTACCTTTTATTTTCTCTTTGAATAATCCACTGTTACTGAAAATTACTATCTTCACACAATTGGAAGAAATGTTATTTTGATCCTTTTTTTTTAAAACATAAATAAAACCATCTACTCTGTACAAAGTTCAAATAAAGTCCTTCATGATAAACACACACTCTCAGAAAATGCATAAATGGGAAACAGGGATATAAATCATACAATCAAGACCAAAATAATAAAAACAAAAGAGGAACAGTCAAAATAATAGACCATCTTACTCTTTCTAAGGCTAGTGACAATCCTCAGCCAAGCTAGATTTGAGGAAATTCTCCTGCTTTTCTGACAAACGTCACCGGCGTCCCTCTGGGAAATTCAGCAGCAGCGTCACTGAATATAATGCACTTTCTCTGTTGCAAGAAATCCTACAGCGGCTTCTGTAGCATTGATCACTGCAGGCCAAGTGTAGGACAAACGTTAGCGTGTGTTGGGCAGAGCTGCATAAATGGGATGTTTTATTCATTCTCACATGGCCAGCCTTTTAAATGTTTCCTGAAAGCTTTTGCAGGAGTGATACAACCTGACACCGCCAAGTTCGCCGGGTGCTCTGTGTTCAAGGCAGTTAAATCACAACCTCTCCATTGACTTATGTGATATTCTTGTAGTATGAGGTTGGATAAGGACGTTGATGTTTGGGTTCATTAATGAGGATGTTTCTATCTGATAATCCTGAGGCACTGTGGGCCTGTACTGTAGTATTTCACATATGTGTAGAATTTAAGACAAGCAACCACTCACTCCCTATGGCCAGCGGGTTATTTGCATTTATACAGTACATGTGTTGATGGATTATGAATGAGCAATGCATGATACTGTAAACTCACTGTGAAGTTATAGTCGCATCATTACTGTCAAATTTTCTTTTTTTTTTATCTAAGCGGGTGGATAAATTTCTCTCTAGTTCAACAAAAACTTTCAGTATTTTGCAGTTTATAAACAATTAATTAAGGCTTATAAACACATTATAATGTAGTAAGTTATATATATATATATAGTAATATAAATGGGTTTTTTTTAAATATGACACGATTAGTTGATTAATCAGTTTTGTGTAATAGTTTCATACATTTTCTATGCAAAAATGCTAAAAAATTCATTGGTTTCAGTTTCTGAACTGTAAATGTAATTCTTAGTTAACTTGGATTTTGGACTGTTGTTTGGACAAAACAAGCGGTTTAAATAAGTCAGCTTGGGCTCTGGAAAATTCTGATGGGCATTTTTCACCAACAATTAATCGATTAACTGAAAAACTAACCAGTAGATTGTTCGATAATACAAACAATCATTTGTTGCAGCCCTAATTCCAACAAATATAACTTATGTTGTACCAGGGTTCGACATTAACCATGGCCCTATGGCCTGCGGCCACAAAAACTTAGTCTGTAGCCACCAAATACTCCATGTAGGTGGCCCCGTGGCCACCAAGTTTTATCCCTATACTGCGAGCCTTCGCCAAAGCAACATTACAGTTCTACAAACATCCCAAATCCGAACTAAGAGACTATGAGAGAACATATTTAAATTAATTTAAATTGAAAACTCAAAGTTCTTTGTAAACATATGGTACATATGTTTGCAAAGAAGAGTTTTCAATTTAAATTAATTATTATAAAAATATATTTTAATTCTGTTAATGTCTTTTCATGTATTGAAGTGTCACAGTTAAGGACGGCTGTGTTAAGTTGTGTTATATTGCCTTTTCTGTATTTAAAAAATTTTTTTTTACATAGCTTTACATTTGGGCCACCAAATTTAGGGGCTTGGTGGCCCGTGGGGCCAGTGCTTGAAAATATTAGCGTCTATCCCTGCTGTACTGTTAAGTATTCATAGCTGATCTACAGTATCATGAATGATATATTATGACAATATTATTTAAGAGTTGTAATCACACAAAATACATCATCACATTTAAATAAACATGAAATAGGAAATATTTATGTTTGTTGTTTGTTAATTATTTGTATTTATTGATACTGATTTGGGTAATTAATGTGGTATTTATTTAGAAATACTTACTTAATTTCCATGACAACTTAGCAAATGAAGGCCATGAGATGCAGCTGAAAGCCCCGTGAGGAATATAGTAAGTGGACCTTGAGTTAAAAATATATAACTATTTTATGAGTTTTGAACACATTTCTAAACTGTTTTAAACTTACCTGTGAATGATTTGTAATGATGTGTATAAGCAGGGGTGAGGGTGGTGGGGTTTAAGTAAAGTGTTACCAAAAATGATACAAGGTTTTCATTTGGCACACATTACACTGCAAGTCAACAGGAACATGAAGAGCCGTGTAACAGAACATGGTGTCATGAACTCACTCTGCCATCAGCCAAACGCTGTGAACGCTGCCATCTACTTCTTTATCCACCAGAGCTTGAACGTCTTTGATGGCCTGATTCAGAGTGCCAGGCTGAAGAGACAGAATTGCACAGGCGTCACTTTCTAATTTTCCATTGTGACAATCACAATGTGTGCACAGAAAGCTTAAGGGGTAATCTTTGAGGCAGACGTGCAGCTGGGACTGGTACTCCCCAACAAAATGTCAGCGCGTCTGTTTGTCAAACAGAATAACAATAAACAACAACATGAAGCCTCGGCATATGAAAATGATTGCAAATGAAGAAAGCTGAGCATGCAGCTTCCTTGTATAAATCTGAATAACTCTGGTATTTGAAGAAACAAGAGAAAGCTTCAGTACATAATACACAACACAACCAAATTGTCATTTCTGTTCTCCTATGCAATCCACACTCAAACTGTCATTTTTATAACATGCGATTGTATCCTTGCACTTTGTGTTTTATTATTTCAATGCCAAGTTTGAGAAGGTAAAAACATTAGGAGTTCATACTGAGGGCTCCTGACAGTCTTACTGTAATCTGAGCCTGGTGCTGTGCCGGCCTGGCAACATGGGATGTGTGACTGACAGTCCAGGCCTGCGATAAACACTTGTGACACTGATAATATTCAGTTTACTGTTGACATTGTGTCACAGAGGTGTTGATTCATCGCTATGGACATTTTTGAAGCTGTAATGTGTGGTGTTATTTAACTTGATTGCATAACACATACCTGCAAACTCGCAAGAGGTGAAAAAGGTGACATGTTTGTAAACTCAACCCCTGTAGGGGGTCTGGGGGCATCCTCCCCCAGAATAATTTTTTGTGATTTTAACATGTAAACGAAGCATTCTGGTGCACTCTGAGAAGAAAATAAATGTATTTAGTTTATTTCTTTTGGCCTGTACAAGTCTTTCAAGTGATCGTTTTCTCTGCTTAGCAATGTGCCTCTTTCTTGCCACATTGCCTCCTCCACCACTTCCACCCTTTTCTCTGCAGCACTTGTAGATAAGCTGGCAGTCAAACTCCATCCTTCTCTCTCTGACTCTGAGTAACTTATTTTGTCGCTGGGCCTTGTCTCTTGTTCCTGCCGAATATTATCAGCTGGCTTCACGGCCTCCTTTTTCATGATCATAAAAGTTTGTTGAGGCTAACCCCAACTGCATCCATCAAGGTTAAATGATCCGCCAGAGCCGGTTCTTCCTTACGTTTTCGTTTCAATTTCCCTCGCAAATTACGACAATGACGGACATTAAAATCGGATAACAATATGGACGCAGTGGGAGTTAGCCTTAACTCCGCAAAATGATTTTAATTCTGAACTGTAACATTGTAATCATAGACTGTATGGTTGTAATACACAATTCACTGAAGTTAACCTTAGCTGACATGATAACAAGCCGGCAGGCTTTCTATTATAAACAGGTTGGGAAAGATTTGATGGGGTAAAGTCAGGAAAAATTTATCATGACACACTTCAACTTGATTTGGCAAGTTAACGCTACTTTAGCAACTAGTTACCTAACGTTAAGATAGCTAAACAGCATATTAGGTCGTTGGCAGCAAACGACACTTACCTCAAAACTACTGCGTCCATTGTAGTAGGCCTAGTACCGTGAAAAGTTTACATCCATGGAAAAGAAGACGGTGCAGTTATATTGATTCTGATTTGCCAAAAGACTCGAAAGGTCTCACGAAAGATATTTTATTGAGAAGAAGATCGCGACATGACAACAGCTTTCTGAAACATCTCTGTTCTCACTCCAGTCTATGGGAAACTGCGCTGGCCACTTGACACCCCCCCATAAAAAAAACCTCTTCGGATCTACACGATTCACGTGAATGACATGTTTTGATTCAAAATGGCGAATTTCGCCAAAAAGCGACTAGTTTGCAGGTATGATAACATGGTAAGGTATGTATATACTGTATATATACTGTATATATATCATATAGCATATCTGTACTGCAATTTCTTGTTACATAATCTAATATCAGCCCTGCAAATTTATTGGTCTAGCCCTAGTATTGAGTTTAATCAACACAGTCACAGTCAGACAAACTCCCTGTACATTATAGTATCCAAATGAGATGTATTAGTGCAGTTATTGTTAGTATTTTACACAGAAGTTAAGAAAGTATTCAGATCCTTCACATGAGCAAAAGTAGCAATACCACAATGTCGAAATACTCAGTTACAAGTAAAAGTCCTCCATTCAAATTTTGACTAAAGTGAGTGCAGATGTATTATCAGAAAAATACAGTATATTACAATTTTTAAAACTAAAAGTAGTCATTATGCAGAAAAGCCCTGTCACTGGGTAATTTTGTTGTCTAAGCTGTACATTATTATGTAGCAGGTAACATTGCGACCTGCCAAAGAAAATTTGCATTAAGCTAACTCTGACACAATCAGCAAATGCTAAGCTAACATTTATGCTTAATGCTGTATATGGTCCTTTACAAATAAAATTTAAAAAAAATATACTAGTAACTACAGCTGCCAACGAATGTAAGAAAAATTGCCTCTGAAAAGTGGTGGAGTATACTGTAAGTATAAAGTTAACAAAATATTAAAGTAGCATTTAAGAACAAGTAACTCAGAATTGTGACTTAACTAGCTTAAGCTAACGTTAGCACTTAAATTATGCACAAAGTTCCCTGTTGTCAAGTGGAAAAGTGAAAGTCTTTACCCTCAACACGAAGAACCTCCTGCGCTTAAACTGGTCCAGAGAAGACTCCACAGAGATGGTGCTCTGCTGGGAGCGGGCCGGTGCGCCCTCCGCTGCCCGCTGCTCGGTGTCCTCTGAGCGGGCAGCAGGCTCGGTGTCCCCGGGGTCGCCGGAAGAAGAGCCGAGCTCATGCTGCTGTTGCTCACTTGGCACTCCGTCCTCCTCAGCTTCTGCCATGATGGGACTCTGCTTCACAACATCTATTTAAAACGACCAACAGCACTAATGTAGCCATGTATCAAGTGAAAGAAACACTTAAGCCAGGCTGCTTCTTTCAGTACAGTTTGACTCCGAGCCACTGCAGGGAGGCTTTCACGACTTGTCAATCTTTCCCTCATGACTTTGCCAGTCTCACACATGTTTAAATCACTTTGGGTCATCATTATAACGTGATAGAAATAAAGATGATTCACTTACCCCTCATTATCGAGGCCATGGAAGGTGTAGAAAAGTAGATAAAGACGTGGCAACAGCAACAGGTGCATAACTTCCTTGTTCCGTGTTTAACATGTTGTTTAGACGGACGTAGAGCGCAGCAGCGGGGCAGAGCAGGCTGCACCTCAGCACACAGGCCTTTTCATTACTCTGATCTGATTTACATTTGGACAAACAAACTCTGCTGCACTCACTTTCGGCTGCTGTTTTGGGATTGGTTTTATACTGTACTGAATTAATATCATCTCAGTTTTTTCTGTATTTTGAGACTGGGTAACTCAATTCGTCTGTCCATGCACACAGTTTCACAATTTTACTTTCTTATCATTGCTCTTAACGACCCCACTTGCTCCAAGGTGCATGGCCGGATTAACCTGTTCGGAGGGTCATAACCACATAACAACCACAGACATCAAATACAATTAGGTTCAAAATGATCAGCTTGCCCTTTGCTCTACAGTAAGGTTTAATCTAAACAAGATTGGTTTCTTAACCAGTGGGTGTTGCTTATTTCGATCACTGTTCTGTTAGCACAGGATGAAGACGGAAGAATAATAACTTGGATGATTTAGCTCGCGTTGATTTCCTCTCTCAAGCTTATGTCAAGAACATCTTAACATCTTTTCCTAAAATACCAGTGAATGGCATTCATGATTCAACTGGACAATCGAGCAATTGTGGGATGAACCAGATCACTGAAAGCGAATAAGACTTTTTCCTCCCACAAATCCTTGAATAGCATCACCATTTAAACATCAGTCTGTGTGTAAGCTAATGTTTTCTGACATAGCATACTGTAAGGCCACTCATTCCCAATGACAACCCTGTCAGGGAGCTCTTCCAACGCCTTTTTGGAAGTTTAAAACCAATCCAGTTGTAATCTGCAGCAGTCAAAGAAATGTAGACAGATTTGTACAGGCGTTCTTTCTGCACGGTTGCTTAGCTACTCCCACGGACTGCAGGCTGAGATTTTCATGCTCTTTAGTGTTGTGTGAATGGCCAGTAGCTTTCAGTCCAGATCTCATTTAGGGGTTTTTTTGGTCTGCAGTCAAGTAATTACTTCTAATCAATCCAGAGCTTCTTTGCTTCAGTGATGGGTTAATAACGATTTTTCTGAAATTTTCTCCTGCTCAAATAGAAGCACTGGTGCAAAAAACTGGAATTTCTTCAAAATCTCCATGAAATCTCTAAATCTCCTTGTTGTTGTTTCTTTTTTTTGATTCTGTGATAACTGCAGACTAAAGACCAGAGCATAATTGAATCACAGACCTGGTGGTAGTTTTATGGAAATATCTCAGCATGACAGCAGCTAGCATTGGATTTCTGCTGCTACACACTTTACGTAAACCAGTGAACTTAGAAACCCTTTGCCCCATGATGCATCACATCATTCGGAGAGGCGAGGATAAGTATTATCCATATTGTTGTATCTAGGCCAAGTAATCAACACTGCATAACTGGAAATGTTGTGCAAAGCTGTAAGTGTATCAGTTGGTACTGTAGTTCCTTAAGTTCAGTCTCTCCATGCAGTTTTTTGGCTCTCCAAAGACATACATGTTTATCACCGATGGAATTTACCATTAATTAATGATAGGTTAAATAATACATGACGTTTTTCCGGTGGTTGTTTTAGATGAAACAGCGCTGCATGTAGTGCACTATAATGGTATGGTGAGTAGTGCAGCATGTGTTCTCCTTTGTAGCTAAGTGCAGTTAATGGTCGCCAATAACTTAATATTATGTTGCACATTTTGAAGTGTATCTTAAACTGTTTTGTGTGTGTTTGCTGTGGTAGTATGTAAGTTAGTGTATTATGTTATGTATGCACTGTTTATACTATACACATAAAATTTATGCCCAACAACTGAGGAGTTTCATCAAAAACACCTTTTCACATAAGCCCCCAAATACCCCTACTGACACTATTATACTATTTTAATTTAAAGCTGCTATAATAAATATTTTTATAATAACAATGGATCAAATGACTATGTGTAAAGTGAAAGGGGTCGCTCATAGTGATAAACCCACAGATTATTATCACCCGACTCTGCAGTGCGGTCCGCAGCTTCACTGTTTGGTTCACTCTAAAGAGCTAAAAGACAGTGAATACTGGACTCACATTCATCAGCTGGACAGAATCAGGACTTCAAATGATGCTGGTCTGTATCTGCTGGATGTGTAACTAGGCAACTCTTTGCTAACAAGCTTGCTGTATCAACGTTTAAAGTGATAATAGGTCGATTCGCAGCTTGTTTCTGCTGCTCCCAATTTGCAAAAACATAAAATAAAAAATAATCAGTTATTGCAGGTTTAATAAAGAAAATAAAGGTCCACTGGTGAGTTGAACTTGTAGTCCTGTAGTAGACATGGGCTCATGACATTTAAGATTGTACATTATGTTCATTTAACAGAACCAAATTCCAAAATGTATCCAAATCTAGATCCCACCTGTGACAGATGCAAATTCTCTCTAGCTACTTTGATCTATATGCTTTGGTTGTGTCTTGATGTGCATTTAAATACTGGGGTTCAGTGTTTAAATCCGCTAGCGATGCGCACAACATACAGTACAACATACAGTGCCAGAGAATGCTGCCTGACCTATGAACACTTACTAAACTTAGGTTGTCTTTATCTGCTAGCCCGTCGATGTCATGTGTCATTTAAAACTAGAGAAAATTAAATTTACCGTAACCTGAAAATCTAATAGTGTCACCAACAGTGTCCCCGTGCAGGATTTTAAAAGAATAGCTCAGCATTTGGGGGGAAATGGGGGGATTATGAGGGGACTATTTGTCAGGAGGGTCGAGGCAACCTCATTGTTATGAGAGGAAGTTACTGCACCCGGCCAAGAAATTGACCCACACACAACCACAAATTGTCATTTTTACACTCGGCTTTTATATGGATTAAAAAAATGAGATGTAACGTTAATTAGGGAGCTTTAGAGGTGCTGGCAGGCGGATTTTGTGAACTGCGATTCCCGTTTCCAGTCTTTATGCTAAGCTAAATAAAGCAAAAGGGTTTAAGCGTTTTTCCCAAAACTCCTTTAAGATCTTGTGAATGAGCTGTATCAATATTATTACCGTGGTAGTTTATTGGATGGGTTGTTGGGTGAGCAGAAATTTTCTGTGTACTAAATTGAGTTCTTTTTTCTGTCTGCTGGGATACTTTTTTTGTATATAACTTGGAAACTTCAATAAAGAGAATTTAAAAAAATGAAAGAAAGGATTGAAAAATTTAAATTCTAATGATGGTGATGGGCATGTTATACACTTCTGGAAACCAACATGACTTGGTTGAGTCTGGGCCAGAGAATCCTCTACGAGATGACATCAGTTGACTTTACAGCTCAAACAACACACAACACAAACATGTCCGGGGGCATCCACCCTTCATCTTCAATGTTCTTGGTGGATGGAAGTAATTCAATTATGTCCCAGCACGTTTGCGTTTGTTTATCCATATCGCAGCGAAACCTGATTGAACTCTCATGAGGTATCACACAGGATCAGCAGATGTTGCGTAGACCTCTGTGACCCTGTAAGTTCCACAGTCATGATCTCCGTGTGTGCAGTGGCTTGCTGAGACGTAGCAACACTGGCAGCTTCTTTTTCCCCTGCTTAGCCCGTGAGTAATGCTCAGACCAGAGCACAGGGGGCTGGGCCATGAGGGTTCATTAACTCAGCTGAAGCCTGATGAGCTGGAAAACTCCTAACCTTCAATGTCCAGCAAACGCTCCACAGAGGACTTTAATTTTGCCCAGCATGGCAAATGGCCTGAGCCTACGTGAATTTCTGATTAACAGATAATAGAGAAACAAGCTGAAAATAAAGGTGCATTGTTGTCAGTGCATCCATATGAGTTCCATGATTTGGATATTATGCAAAGCTCCATCAGGTTACATGACAGAAAGAGAATACAGAACACTTAGTTTTCAGAGTTTGCATTTCATTCGGACTACGCCTAATTATTTCAGACAGTAATGTGCATCTGTATGTTGCCTTGAGTTAATGATGTGGCGTGGGAGAGCTTCACATACTGACCGCGAGCTGACAGTGTTTACTGCCCAGAGGCTCCACTTCCAGATGACTGCAGACAACTGTTTCACTTGACCTCGGCCGTTAGGACCAGCAGGCCAAGGCCTGACCTGTCAGGTACGGTTCACAGGGACGTTTTAGGTCAATGATGGAGAGTCTGTTTGGTGCCCGGTGAGCCTGAAAGTGATAGTACATGCACAAATCAGTGTGACATGTGGCTGTCATTTCGCAAAGATAAAAGGTTCAAGTACCTGACCCTCTACGTCCAGATCTAAGACACAGTTTCACTTGTGGTTCATAGGCTCACATTTGGGGTTAAGAGATGGCATGTACAACTACAGCTGATGTTGTACATGCTGATGTTTTAAAAGCAGCAACTAGGAAAACAAAACTGCGTTTTAAAAGTTGATTTTGTTTAAAGGAATAGTTAGGCGTTTTGGGTAATACACTTATTCGCTATAGCAAGGAGGCGTAAATTAGAATAAGACTGAATGCAGGGAGAACCAGCTAGCATGGCTTTGTCCGAAGTTTAAAAATCCAACCTACCAGCACCACAGAGAGGTTTTCCTAGCCTCTTTGCTCTGCTTAACGAACAGACATGTGGTATCGATCTTGTCTAACTCTCGGCCAGAAAGCAAATAAGCATGTTTTCCAAAATGTTGAATTATTCCTTTCTTGTCCTTAAGACTGAGTCTTTCCAATCAGAATCACTTAATTGTCCCAAAAAACAGGACGTTGATGTAGGTGGCAGCAAAGCTGGATTGTCAACCAGCAAAGTGGGCAACTGCCCCGGGACCCCAGACCACCAGAGGCCCTGACAGGCTCTTGCTCACTGTGAGTCCGTCAGTGTGTGGTTGTGGTGATTTGAATAATTGAAAATTTGTTTGAGGAAATTCACCTCAAAGTCACAATATCAACTGATATGCAAAGGTCTTTATGGTGGGCCTTCTTTAAATATCTGGTGGCCCTGTCTTTAGGAGGGTCCCTGTCTCAAAATCTAGTTGTAGGACTGTCATTATTTCTGTATTTTGCTTACAAACTCAATACTCCTAAATTCATTTGATCAAATGACCAAACAGCAGATGTGGGACAATTGGGTCAAATGTGGTCAGTTGGGGCCCCCCCTAGCAGGTCAATCCAGCCATGGGTGGCACCTGTGTACAGCAGTATCACAAACAGAGCATGGTTATTGCACAATACAAAAACAATCTTACAGTGTAAAAGGTGATTCAGTATTGTTCAAGAAGAGGTTGAATCAGTGTCAGAGCAGAGACAATGAGATGCATAAGAGTATATTTAAAATGTTTACATAGTTCCTGAGGCTGAAACCTAGCTACAGTTAAGTATGCAAAGTTGAAAAGTAACAGCAGGCTTTGCAGACATTGACGGTACAAGACTGTGTAAATACCACTTGGGTAATAATAGATAGCATGGTATTAAATCAGCAAACAGCAGAAGGGGAGATACAAGCGGTTCAAACAAGACTTTCGCCCCAAATTCCTCTTCCCTGTGCCCCACATTTAAGCATGCAAAGCGTTTTCCCCCACGGGGCAAAACCTCAAGTGATCATCATGAGTTCAGTTATGGTGCAAATATCACACAGGGCTAAGAGCTGTGTGAGTGTGCTTAAGACAACCTTGCAATGAGTTTTGTCCAGAGGGAGAGATAATCCAGCCACTAAGTGGCAGTGTTGTTCCAGTGATGATACACCACCAGCAGAACATGGAGAGCGTGACCAGAGGGAGCACATTCATGTTCTACATGTGTGATTACAACATGTTTAACATGTATTAACTCAGCATCCAACCATTGCTTATTAGCCAACAACCTGACAGAGAATATACTTTGACTAATACACTGTACGCTTGTGAATAAATGCATTCATGTCAACATGCCTTTGCTCTCTTTCTTCCCTCTCTTGCCATCCTGATTCTTTCTCATCTTTCTCACGTCACCTCTGACTGTAAAGCAGACAAGCCCTCCTGGCAGATGTCGTTACCAATCCAAACTGTTTCTCTGTGACATACTGTGTCACCCTGGACACACTGACTGCTCCCACTTGGCCCATCCACGCAGCAGGAGGTGCCAATCAGATATCATAGAATTCATCATAAATTGGGATGTTTCTGACTCATCTGAGTTGCACTTTAGCCTTGAGCTCGAGTGCTTTGATATGTGGTACTAACAGGAGGAGGATGAAAGCCAAATCGGGGCTGATGAATTAAGAGTGGCAAGTAACACATTTATTCTTAACTGCTGCCTTTGAGCAAGGCAGTGCATTTTGGGCTTCATCAGTGTCCTGCCATGCTCATTTGACATTACATAACTTCAATAAACTCTATAACAAGCATCAGTCTCACTACTCAACTTACAACAGAAACGTGAAACTTCAACACGCAAATTCTGAGGTTTACTGGATGTTACATCATGGGAGTTTCACTTGAGGTGAGTAATATTAGCGGGGTTTCCTAGAAACATACGACCTCTGCCACTATGACTGGAAGGATGAACATATTAGACTGCTGAGGGTTTGCTCATAAACCCACTGCTGTTCTGGTGCTACAACAACAGTGATTTCCCTTTTGGTATCTAATGGCTTTACATGTCTCCCCCCAGTGCTGAGGGTGTCACTGGCATGTAGGCATGTCAAGTCCTCTGGGAGCTTAAACACATACAGTCACTCCTGGAAAAGCCTGCTATGCAAAGTGCCAACGCTTTCTTTAAGCATCAGCAACATTTTACCTTAATTTGATGTCAGAGTGAAACTTCAGTTGAAGGGCAAAATGAGCTATAATTTACAATGTTTATGTTTCTTTTGTCTCTGGTTTGCCTGAGGTGAAACAGCCATTCAGGAATTCCTGCAAACAATGCTCCACCTCTACTTAGTAGAAGTTCACAGATTTGTCATGCAATGCCTGTAGGAATACAGTGCATTTTCTGCTCTGCCGCAAAATCGCTTTATGCTCCACTGACATTCTCTTGCCCGTTTGTTGGGACCGTGCACAGCCTCATGTGATTTATTGAGCTTGATTGGAAGATGAGCAGCAATTCACTGCTTCCCTGCCATCATTAACAGTCTATAATCCTGAAACAGGCCTGCCTAATTTTTATTGTTATTTTCCTTCATTTCTTGCTGAATAAATGGGTTTTCTGCACAGCTCAGATTCTAGTCTCATCACATGCCACCTTATGTTCTGTTTAGTTGACAAACTTTTGTGTGCAATTGCGGAACATTAAACCAGTAAGGTGCATGTGAGGATGTTGTCTCTGGTACGCCTCCATCACATCATCGCCCACAGTGTCACTTCTAACGGAGGAGAAGGCAGCAAACACTTCCTTTTCAAGTGATCTCTTTTGGAAATGAAAGACAATGTGAGAGAGAAACCCAGAAAATGAGGAGGAATTACAACAAGGTAGCCACGCAAGGCACCGGGACTTGGAGATGATGAAACAGAAGCCCACTTTAGAACAGAGAGCCCTACAAATCTTACAAGTCCCCCCCCCAGTCACTTCATGCCTTCACGTAGCTTCTCATCTCCGCAGAGAGGTGAAGTTTGAAACCAGATAAATAGCTCACCCCATTTACCGGCAAGTCGAACGCCTTCATTTCCCCCCGTATATTTGTTCAGTGTAGCTGGGTAACGTTTCATCCAGAATTTGTGCCTTTGCTTGTTTGTAAAAAGGGGTGTGCAATGGCTACTAAAAATAGCTCCATTGACCCACTTTTTCAATAGGACTCACTGGCATTGTTAAAAGGGATGGATCACATCACACAAGACCTTTAATAGAAACATCCAGTCATCATCTTTTCAGTATAATCTTGAGGTTACAATGACATCACCCACAACATGCTTTTCTTTTATTTATATGCTCAGCAAGGCCAAGTATCTGGTTTCAGTCAGTTTGCTATGAAGGCCATGCATTACTGTGGTTTCTCCACTGTCAATGATCATGGACAGGACTGCCTTGGAAAGTACTCCTTATTAAAAGCAGCTACTATCGGGCTGTGGTTTGCCACAATAAGATCTTTAATGTCTGTATTTGACCTTTTATCAGCATATTAGTGAGCACCACTCTGCAGACAGGTGAACTCAGGAACCTACAGCAGTGATTCCCAACCACAGGGACTTGTACCACAGCGGGTACTTCTGTAGTTAGCAGGGGGTATGTGGAAAGGTTGTGGAGTGGCTCAACTAATTTGAAAAAAGATAAATTCACATAAATATTTGTGTTAATGAAGGAGGAGGTGGAGAAGGAAAATAACAGTCCAAGTAGAATCATCCAAATCTGTGTTATGCTGATCTTTAGTAAATTTACTGTCACAATAACCAGTAAGCTACCAGCTACAATAGGCTACTGCACCGCACACACCTCCCACCAACCTGAGTCAGCTGAAACACCTTAACACCACCCGTTACCACTAAGACTGCATGGAAACTAGTTAGCAAGCTAGCAGAGAAGTCAAAATATAGTTAGCTGTATAGTTAGTAAAACAGTTAGCTAAAACTAATAAACAGTTGAAATTAGCCAAAAGTAATGGATAAATGGTTTAAAGACGCCACTGACCTACAGGGACCCGTACCATATAGGGGCATGTGTGGCTGGGAACAGGTCCAAAGCAGCGGAGGAAGGTGAATGGCATGTGAGAAGTCTTTGAACTCTTCTCAGGTGGAGTGATGAATCAAAAGCAACAAAAGGGAGCTTAGAAAATCTTCCAGGACGACAAAACAAAGGATGACAAATCCAACATTTCCACTTTATTGTGTTCACAGAGCCCATGCAGTACATGCTGCAGTACAAGATCTGCTAAATTCATATTACTATGTATTCATGAATGGTTCCGCAATAATAAAGACGTTCTGAACTAAACATTTTCTCCAAAGTGAGCTGCAAGTCATCTAATGGAAGCGATGATAAGTGTAAAATCCTGGACAACTCCCCTGACATCTTCTTGTAGATCTGAATCCAGACAGTGCGCTCTGAAGTGCTGCACTTTCATGGGAGAAAAAAAGAGGCCTGCTCCTATGGCAACAGAAAATCAGTTAAATGAAGACAAACAGGAGGCCTCTGAACCTCCACCTACGCGCGCACTAAAAAACACAACCTCCTTTCACAAATCCATCAATGTGGTAACTTTGTAGACTCGCTGAATGCTAATGGCTCGTAGCATGCACTGCTTAAATAGGTCACGACTGGGAATAATTGTATTAACTGCTGTAAATAGAAATAAACAGGGGAAAGTGAAGAACAGTAATGGCTTGTCGGGATCTATTCAGAAGCTTTCTCAGAAAATGGCGGAGAAGTCTTGAGGGAGGCACTCAGTGTCACAATTCAGTTTTCTGTAAAAACTACCATCTGCTTAAGAAAGCCAATTATGAACAGAGAGACAGGAACGCACAAAAAAAAAGTTTCTTTAAGAATAGAAGTTTAAACCTGATAACATTCTTCAGAAAATGAGCTTTAATGATGTTCGCTCATATCTGAATAACACAGATGATATGACTTTGGAGCTCTTTTTCTACTTTACCGTACATCTCTGACCTATTATACATAATGCATTAAACAGTGATTAAGTGGTCTGTACTTCAGAGTGGGATGTTAGAAGAATATGAACTGAAAGACTTAGTTATTTTGTTTTTCTGGATCTTCTCTACAATGCTTGAATGTCATGACTGGTCCTGAGACACATTGCCAAGAACAAGCTGTTCCCTGAGCTGCCCACAAATATGTGCAGTGGAGGCTTTTTGCAGTAAAAACAGCAGGAAGTTGATCAACTCTTCAATCAGCCGAAAGTTAATCCAGCTGGTGAGATACACACACATAAGACAGACACGTTCTTGAGCAATATCATCACGTCCACTGTCGCTCTGTGTGTTCGTCCACAGTGTTGGATGATGATTTCCTATTAGCAGTTGACTCCAAGTTTCGTCAAAAACAACTCTTTCTATCTTGGGAGCTACATTTACTCGACAGCACATTCGTAATGTTTGCTGGTCAAGCTGCTCTACTCTCCCTGGCTGGCGAGAGCAAGGTATTCTTTAAATGTTTGAACAGATGGCTCCCAAGAAGTCTGGAGGTAAAAATAAAAACATGTGTGTGAGGCTTGAGAGCTCAGAATGCCATCTATTCTTCATCCCTTATCTCCTCTGGGATCCCGGCCTGGGGTCTGATGGTTTCGGAAGCACATACACACTTGGCCAAAAACAACAGCCAAATGGTAATATGTAATTTTGAGGTATGAAAGCATTCCACTGTGAGCAGTGTTGAAGATGCAAATCATGACTTAAAAAACCTAAATTGCAATCTGAATGCCTCCAAAACACACCATTAACATTCCCATAATGTAAACTGATAATATTGTTCATTCTCTACTGAATGTGAGATTACAGTATCATCCACAGACATACAGTTGTGTTTTAACCTTTTAACTTCACCATAAACAAGCCACCGTTCAACAGCTATAAACACTTTCGTCCTACGAACTAGTTCTGTTCAAGCATGACCTGACCCATAGCATGTTGACGTTAGCATTTAGCTCAAAGCACCGCTGACTATAGACTTAGTCTGGTTAAAAAATTATTACAAATTTGTCCGACTTTTTGGGGGGCCAGTTTTTAACAACAAAAACTGGCAGATATCCATTGTCATCCCTAGAGCCATGCCTCCAGCATAAAAAAACAAAAAACAAAATCAAAGACTCATATATGCAGCGTAGTAGCCTACTAGATCAGACTTGAACATCTGTGTGGTGGCAAAACAGCACGACAGCTTTGTTGGGCAATGGATCCTCCTCTTGTGGTATTTTTTACAAACCACTTCTGACTGTTTTCTTGTGTTTGAATACAAAAGTATTTCCTATACACTTTTGTATGAGCGGGCAGAAGTTGCACCATCCCCTGTGATCCGAGTGAAGTGGTCTTTGTCCACAACTGTTATTGCTATTGTGTATTCCATGACATACTCAGCATGGTCAACCAATCAACCAATGATATTCAGCTTGGCCAACCAACAGTGGGTCTGTTGGTTCACCGTTCCAGACTGAATTATCACAACATCTTTTGGATGGATTTGCATGAAATTTTGTAGAAACATTCATGATCCCCAAACGATGTATCCTATCCCCCTGACTTTTCCTCTAGTGCTACCATGAGGTTCACATTTGTGGTTTTTTAGTAAAATGTCTAGTTAGATGGATTGCCATGAAATTTAGTACGCACATTCATGTCCCTTCAGGTTGAATTGTAATTGTGCACTTTGGTGATCCTCCGAGTTTTCATCTAGCGCCATCATCAGGTCAAAATTACAATTTGTCTAATACTTTGGTTTCTGACTAAATACCTGCTAAACTAATCACATTCCTACTTTGTGTTTATTGCTAATTAGCAAATGTTAGCATGCTAATGCGCTAAACTAAGACGGTGAACATAGTAAACATTATACCTGCAAAACATCAACAGGTTTATTATGAATATGACAAACTGCCGGTATACTCCATCACCACTGCTTGTCAGATGGTCGAATAGCTTCGGAAAACCCCTCCCCCCACACATTTCCGACATCAGATTAGGAGGGGCTGTGTCTGATTTCTGAAACTTTGCAAAATCTGCACTTTCACACCCACTTCACACCGTGATTGGCCAGCTGTGCAAAGGTGAGAAAGTAAGGTGGGTTTGAACTTCTCTCTCTAGTTCTCTTTTATCATTTGTTACACACAACTATTTGTGGCACTTCTCGTGTGTACAACCAAGTGCAACACTATGAATGTTTTCCAGGAGAAACTGTGTTCGCCTTTATCCCCATACGATATCACGTCTCCCCCCTCTCTATGACGGCCAGCTTTTCACTCCACCTTCGAATGTTGCTGTTCAGAACAACTATAAACACTTCTGATTTGGCGTACGAACTAGTTCTGTTCGAGCGTTTGTCCGACTTTTTGGGGGGTTACATATTTTTGTTCAGTAAGCCCTCTGAAACAACCAACAGTATACCATTACCTTTGAAAACTTCACCATAAACAGGCCTCATGCCATGGGCTATTTCTGCCATGAACTTCCTAGAAGGAAACCACCTGAAAAGTTCTACCAAATGGTTGAGAAACCCATTAAAGGATTAATGTGTCTAGTTCTGCAGGAAAATTACAAATCCTTACGCTATATTTGAAAGCAGGTCTAAGCGCCTCCAAACAGTGCTTCTACAGCAGCTCAAGGACCCAACGTCTCCCTTCCTCATATCCTAAATCATCAGGCCGCCCAAACTCCGCCCTGGAGAAAAACATTTGACAGAAACAAAACATAGATCTCTCCAGTTTTTCAATGTATGCCTGGGGAACATGTGAGATGAAGACACAGTGTGATGGGTGACATGTATAAAACATGAGCAGATTGGGAGAGCAAGGTGAGCACCGAGCACTGCCTTGGAGAAAACACTAAATGTGAAGTGTGATTTGATTTATGACCCTCTAACCTTTTAGCCTGAAGATTTTAAGCTGCTACAGTATATTTCAAATAATTTAAAATAGATGTCAGTTGGCTTGCACTCTGCTCATCCTGGTTAAATCTTTGTCCTAAGATACTGTACATTAGCTCATACAGTATGAGTTCAGCAAGCACCCTCCAAGTCCATCTTGACATCACAGATAGACCTTGTTCTATGGATACAATGGGAAAGTTTTTCAAAAAGGTAGATGCAAATGTGGACTAACACAGGAATAACATATGTGAAATCTGTGTTAGGATGGATTTTCCCATTAACGGTTTCTGAGAGCAGGAACAGAACATTATCCGCCTTGCTGGAATCCCACGTCAAGTCTTTGCCACTCAAAGGATATGAGATAAGAGAGCTGACAGCTACACAGGGAAACACATGACTATTTCAACTGGCATTGCTGCTTCCGTGCTGCTCTGCAACCATTTTGAGTCATTCCTTACTCCTGCCCTTAATTGTTAATGATTTCTTCAAATGCGAGGCGGTATCGCTCACACTTTCCCTCGGAAGGTGCCACATTCCAAGATGTAAATCCAAGGTTAATCCACAAATTAGGTTTCCACTGGCAGTGTGAGTGGATATTATGAGAATGGGAAAGCGTGCCAGGAGCATGAGAGTGTGCTGTCTACCATGCAAACCTGAACCATGGACTAGATCTTAAATATGACTTTGATCCTGTAGTTCTGAATCATTTACCAGTGAGATGGAGAGTATGTGAAACATGCGTGGCAAGTGAGTGATGAGGAGGCTAATGCTAAAAACACGGAAAAGCATGGATATCCTCAAAAGGGCTTATTAAAATTTAAGAAAAGGTGGGGGAGGGGAGGGCTTCTAATCAGACACACAGATCTGAAGGAATTATTCTATAGAATATGCTGCTGAATGTGGAAACATAGTAATCTAAATGCCATCAAACAACTGCTACAGTACAAGATGTCTAAAAACCTTTTCAGCCAAATTAAATACATTTTAATAGACACCTAGAACAGCAAATCGCCATAATCCAAAATCCCCATGAAATTCTCTGTCCAAAGGCATACGCTCTGGTTTCCTGGCTCCAAAAAAGAGAATTCCAACTTTACAATTTCCAGTATTTTAGATGTTTAAAAAATTGTGAATTTAATCTGATTACAGGGCAAGGAGTAATGAATGGCAGATGTGTTAATCAGCAATCATATACTTGCAAATTAAGTCTGAAAACTAATTAACTAACACAGCACTTCTCACAACCATCCTGTGGAGGTCAGTCAAAAGTCGGTAGTGTATTCACTTTGTTGCCACCGTTGTTATATGCAACACATAAGTCAGCTGGCAGATTAGTCTATATATGATATAGGCCACAAGCTGTAAACACAGCACTGACATATTATCACCGAACTAATATGGCAAATGTGTTAGCAGTTGTTAGCATTGTGAAGCTGTTTGGTGGCATTACAGGAACAAACATATCTAATAGCTGGTAAGAGGGCAAAATGTTAGTAATCCTTTCAGAAATTCAGAAAACTCTGGTTGAACATTAGCTTGCTCAAAAAACGGCAATAAAATTGTTACACGATATAAACTGATGCTAACGTGCTGAATTTTCAACACTGTTAAGTTCAGCAGCCCGTTGCCCTTAAGTTCTCTCTTAAGTTAGGGTGCAAAGTCCACACTAAACGATACGTTGAAACTAGTTAGTTTGGTACTAAAACTGTGTAAATGTTTGGTTGCACCACGGAGACCTAAGGTTCATCTTAGCTACTCTGGCATAAAGTCCACACTAACCACAAAACACTGCCGCAGAAAATGACGTTTTCACTTCCTGTGGCCAATAACATTACTGTGTTGTCTCTCGTGCCCAATTGTCTTTGAACACTTTGCTACGCAATAGTGAAGAGGCTAACAGCTAAAAATAGCTAACTTTAATCACCAAACAGCAACAAAAAGGTACGTAAACTAGGACAAAGCATTATGATTAGGTGATAACTATACAACCTTAATCTACATAATCTACATAATCTAAATAACATTGAGTGGTGAACCGTGGTGGTACCCGTAATATAATAATAATAATAATAATAATAAGTAATATAATGGTACCCTATTATTGGGCAGATGAAATTGTGACGTTATAACAAACGCATAATGATAGCCTACACTGGCAGACTGTTAAATTAGTAGTTATTAGAAAGTTATCTAACCTTATATATTTTGCTTGCCGGTATAATTAGCTCATCTTCATCCTCCAAGTTATCCCACCTTTCAAAACGATGCGCCATGCCAACCGCTATTTTACGAAGAACTTTATACCTACTAAGTGCTAGGTGTAAGATTTAAGTTGAAACTACTGCCCTTAAAATGTTAGTAGCGGGTAAACTCCGAACTAAATTAGAAATTATGTTCAAACTAGGCTACGTTTGAAGTTACACATAGCTGGTGCAACTCAGTGCAGATGATCAAGTGCATTGTGCATTCCTTCACAAAATATCACTCAAGCCTCAAAGACTGATATTGAGAGGAAAGTCAACAGACTGATGTGACAAGCTGTTATAGGGGGTTACATGTTGGAATCAATGCAATGAGTTAAGCTACTGATTTTAGCCACAGATGTCAGTTTATTGAGCACGTCCGATCAGCTTTAAATTGCTGTACTGACATGAGAGGGATGTCTTACGATTCAAAGAACAGTTGGGCACCTATCAGCGGGTGACGACACCTTCTTCAGTGTAATTACCTTGAATAAGGACAGTCAAAGAATGACAGGTTGCTAGGAGACTGTTGCAGAAAGAGCCCAAGGAAAGCATTAATGCTGACCTTTAGCAGAGGACAAGGTAAAAAAATGATTCATCACACTGTTCATGCCATGCATCAGGGATTTACATTTTTTTTTTTTTTATTTCTATTAAAAAACACTCACCATTCACAAACAATTGAGAATCAATGAAGTAGATTCATAAAGGCTTTAAACCAAAGTGCATACTGTAGGTTACTGTTTGGTACCTAGCTACTATCTGGTACACCAGATGCTTGAATCACTGTTTCCATGACTCATGATATAAACAACACTCCACACTGTGAGTCTAACATAGAAGTGTTGATACTAATGCATTGTCTTTCAGTTGCTGATGCTGAAAGCTTGATTCAAGTTCCCCAAACTCTGGTATTGATTTTAAAATCTACACCAGACACACTGACCGCTGCTGCAGACCACAGGAACAGCATCATATTTGAAAAATCTGAGTTTCCATCAACAGCAATCAGTCTTGTGTGTGGGCCCTTCAGCTGAACTGTATGCAGATGTGCTTCAAACGTGAATCACTCGTGTGCGGAGACCCAGAGTGTGAAAAGTCTGGCCATAATGTACAAGAGTATGCATTCAAATCAGGTCATTTATCTGTCTCTGTGACATGTAGTGATGTAAGAGGCACACACTTCTGTGAGAGCGAGCGCCACAGGGTTGCCTGGTGGAACCACTGTGTTCATGTGAGAAGAAGGGAGTAAACTTTGCTTCACATTCTCTGATGGATTTCTCGATGGAGTGATGAAGAACCAGACAAGATTTAGTTAGTAGTGTTGCAACTGTGAGGGTGTCAGTTTGCCACTTTGCTGACAAGTGGTCTAAATATTTCACATGGCCTATATTCAGGTGACTGCAAACACATTTACAGCCACTTTGCTAGCATTAAACACAGCACCGTATTCTACCGCTTCCAGGAATCCCGAGACATCTGATATTGTTCGAATACTTAACCTGCACTGGTATCAGCTCCTTGGCGGGAATACACACAGAAACTAAAATACTGGACAATTACCTTTGCATCAAATACAATGAGCAGAAGTAATATTTGTAAGTATGTATGAAGAGTAGTAACGTCACCCTCCAACCCAGCGAATCTCTTGGCTGGCAGGTGAAAAAAAGCGGCTGATGACTCCATGTATGTTGAGAGGAGTCACTTGGCTGTTAACACTCTCTGCAGGCCAACAGGAGTTGAGCAGCGACAAGGACTGCAGTGTAGAGGGAAAAGGTCATTCCAAACTGGGAATGACCGTGGTTTCACGGGGAGTTAGTGCTGGAACTATTTCTTGGCCGGGTGCAGTGACTTCCCTGTCTTGTCGTCACAGTGAGGTTGCTAAGCAGCCAGCGAAGACTTCAGGAAGTCGCTGCCAAGAAAGATCTCCAGCATCCCCATAAAAACACAAATTGTCATTTTTACATTTTCATGTTTGTATGTTTTACACAAACAAGTTATAACATTATTATTTATTAATGAACTTTAGAGGTGCTGGTAGGCAGGTTTTATTTATCTTTGGACAGAGCCAGGCTAGATGTTTCCCCCTGCTTCCAGTCTTTATGCTAAGCTAAGCTAATTGGCAGCTGGTTATAGTCGCAACGCACATGAGTGTGGCATCAATCTTCTGATCTAATTTGTCAAAAAAGCAAATAGGCAAATTTCCAAAAATCTCAAACTATTCCTTTGAGCTTTAACTAAATTATTGCTGTTCTGTGTCACGTACTGATAGCAGGAAGAGGACCCAAACGCAGATATGAAAGGTAAGAAAAGATGAGGGTTTTAATGGCGTCTCACTTGTGATACAGAATGGCAGGCAGGCAAGTAAGCAACTGGTAAGTCCGGATACAGAACATGAAAATCAAACCGTGGAACCGCTGACAAAAACACTGGAACATGACTCAACTCGAGGGAACACCAAAAAAAAACTAAGCGTGCGGGAAACCTGGCAAACAACAATGAACCCACAGAGGAGAAGGGGAAAACACAGGCATATAAAGGCGCAAAACTAACGAGGGATTACCCACAGGTGAACACTGGGGAACAGGTGAACACAATAAAGGATAACGATACTTAAGACAGAGACACGAGGGAGGAGCACAGAGGCAACCGGAAACATGAAAACATATAAACAAGAACTAAACACCAACATGACTAAGACAAAAACCAAGTCCATGACATTCTGAGGACCTGAAAAGGTCTGAAAGTAGGAAATACATAGTTCTCAACTCACAGCAACAGCATGTGCTTTTAAATGTGAGCAAGTCATTTACAACTGACCATGTCACCTGATTAGAGCAACCACAACATGATGTTTTCAGTTTCTGAGAGAACAATGAACACAAACGGCCATTCACTGAATTGTGGTGCATTCACAGAACACCTACTACACATGGCCTTGGAGACATAATCAATAATGTTGATTATACCATAAAACACAGAAGAAGGAGGAAAGAAAGAAAACAGTCCCACACCGGAACAAAGCCCAAAGAAACAAAGACACTATTTATATCAGAATATCATCTTTGCTTGATGTATTTCCTCCTCGCTTGATTTCGCCTGCCACCTGGCTTGCAACGCTCCCCACCCCGGTGCCTTTCCCTGCAGGTGGCGGTGCCATGTCAGTTTTGTTGGACTGTGCCCGACCGAGCCCCATGGGTCAAGGCCCGGCCACCAGACACTCGCCACCGAGCTCCCCTCCCGTGTCTGGCTCCGGGGGGGAATTTCTGTTTGCTTAAAAAGAGAAAAATATTAGATAGCTATACTGTGGTAAGAACAAACATGTTGTATCTGTCCAATATTTGGTTGTTACTGCTATTTTATTGCACTCAACCATCACTGGAAATGCAACACAACAACAAAAGAAAACTGGAAAAATTTAATTACACATTTCAGAAAGGAGGTCTTTTCTGTGGCAGCAGCATTGTGTTGATACCTTCAACATATCACTTAATCCACTCTGTGAAGTGAATGGACTCGGTCACGATACACACAACCTGTGACAGTCAGCTGTTTATACACAAATGTTGGAGTGGTAATCCACCAAATCCCCACCAAATCCCCTTAATCACAGCCGGCTGATCCTGAACAAAACACTGTTTGTCTAAATCACTCTCTCAGGGGGCGCTTAATAAACTGGAGACTTCAGCCTGAGAGAGGATGCAGGAAGACGGCTTAACAGGTGTCACCTGCAAGTGTCATGCAGAGTCGAATCAATTTACTCTAACACTACAGCCAGACAAATGCTAAAGTCAGCATGCTAACATTTGCACAATAACAATGCTAACATGCTAATGTTTAGTAGGTATAATGTTTACCATGTTCACTATCTTAGTTTAGCATGTTAGCATGCTAGTATTTGGTAATTAACACTAAACACAAAGTATAGCTAAGGTTGATGGGAATCTCATTAGTTTTGCAGGTATTTGGTCATAAACCAAAAAAAGATTTGACCGGGGCGGTTACAATTCATCTTGTGGGGAAAATAAATATGTGTATCAAATTTCATGGCAATCCATCCAATAATTGTTGAGACATTTCACTTAAAACCACACACTTTCAACATCATGGTGGCACCAGAGGAAAAGTCAGGAAATCACCAAAGTCATTATGATACATCATCTGGTAACCATGAATGTCTGTAAAATGTGTGCCAATCCATCAAGTAGATGCCGAAATATTTCACTGGATAAGTGAAAACTTTAAACTGCTGGTGGCGCCACATAGAAAAAGAAATTAAGAGATCACCAAAGTCAGTAGGATTCATCCTCTGGGCACCACGAATGTCTATACCAAATTTCATGGCAATCCATCTAATATTTGTTTTCAATCTGGACCAAAGTGGTGAACCAACTGCCACTACCCTGCCACCCATAGAGCCATGGCACTAGCGTGGCTAAAAACTATATAATTCAGGCAAACTGGAAACTTGTTTAAGTTGTGCATCCAGCCAAGCAAAAATGTCAAAAAATACATAGAGCTATTAAGCAAGGCTATTAATCCAGTTCAACAAACCATAGAAAAAAGGCATAGAACTTTATGACAGAGCAGAGGTGCAGGAGTTCAGGTATCTGAAGTCTCTTCACCAGTAATTCAAGCCAAAGAGGTGGAGTTGGATTAGTTTGGAGTGTCTGGGCAAAACAGTGATGGGGGAGGGAGGGGCGACAAGTTTGATGTGAATAATTTATCACTGATGTTTCCACTGCCTTTGTTCTAGGTCCAAAGGATCTGGGTTTTAAGTTTTAATAGCATTTGTGGCTAGACTTATTATGTGTGATCAAATAATTCTCAGTCCTGGGATTAAAAAAATAAGTATTCTTTCCTTCTTTTTTTTTTTTTTTTAAGCAATGTAAGTAATTGAGGCCACATGGGTAAAGCCCGTTTCTCTCTACCCTTCACCCTCTGATTTTAATATTGCAAAACATACAGATGTGTCTGTGGTATTTCACTGACTACGCACTCAAAGTTGTTCAATCATTCATTGATTTAAACATTTACTTTAGTAAAAGTTCACATTATTAAGCCTAACTGGAAACAACAGATGGCTCCAGTAAGACAGTAAGTTACACTTAATTCTTAATCTGTGTTACAAGACTCCTTTGTTGAATGCTGTGGGGTGAGAGGAGTGCGACCAAGCAAGATATTGCTAATCCACCCTTATGCAATCTTCATGCACAGTCTCTGTATATATTATATTTTAAAACCCATTTAAATGCAACAATGACATTGGCTGCATAAGTTTACACTACAAAGATAGAATAGAGTTTTCTATAGTTAAAAGAAAAAAGATCTTAGCATGGGAGCTGGCATTTGAGATAATTTTGTAAATTGATGTTATCTTGTTTAAGTGTAATTATCACACGGGTGATATGTTGAGAGAAATTGAAATACAAAAAATGAAGCTGATGTGATCAAGAGGCGTCTCATTTCATCATCTGGGGTTAACCCTGTGAAGTTTCTATTTGGATTCTGCACTTCTGAGGGCATTCAGGCACCTCAAACGCACATTTATTAAAAGCTCATGAGCTAAGAGGAAGATTGCTAGATGGCTTCAGTGAAAGGGTACTTTCACTGAACTTCTTCTATGGCATTTTCCCTGAGGCAAAATTTCAATTATACGACCTCCTCTGAAGAAAAAAAAAAAAAGTCAAATGAGAACACTTGATCAAAATTGCCTTATTTCCAGAGCTGTCTTGAGCTTTGACATCACTGAAGGATCAGTTTACATCAGTAAAAATGAGTCCTTAACATGCTGTTCCGTAAAGAAAAGCAACAATTTTTACTATTGCCCAATGAAAATGAAACGTCTCCTTTCAAAAATGGTGTAATGTGAAGAGGCTGATGACGGCATCTGAAGTATCAGTTCGGGTATCATTGAGCAGAATATAACAGCACCTGCTGCCAGTGATTCCCAACCAGGGCTACTTCTGCAGTTTCCACGAAACTGAGAAATGTCTTTATTCTTTGTCTTATTATTATCTAAAAGTAATGGAAGGTTGAAATGTCCAGCCTCTGTCACTCCAAACGGTATTAGTAAGAATGCAAACTTGACCAAACCGACAAAAACATCAAAAATGCAATTGTATAAAAACGTTATTAACACATTCCTGTTTGTAAGCATAAAAAGCAGAAGCCTGGTTGACATGGAAACACTTGGCTCTATATCTATTAAAATCTTCTCTGTGGAGGTTCAGGTATAAATGGTAGTACTCAACAATCCCACCAACTGTCAAGGAAACAAGAAAGTGGTGTTCATTTTGCGCCCACTGCTCTAGCATTCAGATATCCTCAGCTGGCTTCAGTCGGCCTGCTTTAGTGTGAGAATATAAGTTCACACTGAAACACAAGGTTTTGCATTAAATCCACGGACGACTCGCTGCCTCTTACCCCTAGGTCAAGAGGTGACAGCTCAAAGAGCGCTTTAAATCATGAGAACTGCTTTACCTTTCAGTGGAGCTGGAGAGACGCACCTACACTAAGTCAGTAAAGTCTGTGGATTTACCCGGATCTGAACGCTTCCCCTGCGCTGCATATAAATCAGCCATCATTCGGTTCAACTCGGCGGGTGCAGTATGAGCGTGACAGTCAGAGTGTGGCAAGAGGAGTGAGGGTGAGTGATGGTTGGGATGTGGAGAGACGCAAAGCAGTCTGCAACAAGCTGCACTGCGGTATTACCCTTATATAGTATAAAACATATACATTGTGAATTAAACAAATGGCCCAGGTTCACACCTCTGATATCATGTTGGAGTTTAAAGTAATAATAAGAAAATCCTCTCATACCCACAGTTACAATCAATAAATTCAAACTAGATTTCAAGTCTAACCTCTCTGTTTTGACCGCTCAGTGCTGTTTACTGTAATGGTCCTTGGCTGATGAAGACAGCCGACAAATTCTTTCTACAATATTTGAACCAAACAAGACAACCACACTACGATTCAGGTAAGAAAGGTAGTGGTTATTGCAAATAAACAATGGTTAAGTTATTTTTAGAGTTAGGCAACTAATATAATTGGTAAAGGTTAGGCATAGGTAATTAAAGGGGAACTCACTAGACATCAAAGTGCAAAATCTGATAAGTGTCCTCAGGTGATGTCACTTCAGTCAGTGTCGAAACGGGTGTATCTTGTGTCTGAAGGTCAGCTTGAATCTGTTTTGCAGTTGTCCGAGGTCCTTCCTCCACCATCCGAACAATCCTTCGCTGCAGTCTTTGGTCAACTTTTCTCTTGCATCCTCTTCCAGGGAGCTTGGCTGCAGTACCACGGGTCCGAAACCACTTGATGACAATACGCACGGTGGACACAGGAACATCAAGGTCTCTGGAGTTGGGTTAGGACTTGTAGCCTTGAGGTTGTCCATGCTTGGCTATGATCTCCTGTCTGACCTCCTCAGACAATTCTCTGCGGGTTTTTTTCTTTTCTCCACGCTCAGCGTGATACATGCAGTGACACAAAACAGCAGAATGAGTACTTTGCTCCATTTAAACTGGCTGAATGAGTGATTATTAGGTTGCAGGCACCTGTGACTCACCACAGGTGAGTTCAAGGTGTATCACCTGCTTGAAATCCAATTATTTCTTCCAACTTCTAAAAAGGTGCCCATAATATTGTACATGCCATTTTTGGATTTCTGTGTGGAATAAGCTAGGATTCAGTTTGTTGTTTTTTTTTTCAATTTTCTGGTAGAAACTGTGTGTTATTCTCTGCCCGTGTGTGTGGGAGTATGTGAATGAAATAACAATATGGGGACAGATTTCTCTGTGAGCATTGTATAACTGTAACTAAGTAACCGATACTGGAGCGTCTCTAATGAATCTCAGTTATGAAAGGACTCCCTTTAAAGCACAGAAATTCAAAGAAATGTTATCGGTGTAGTCTCACGTGTCCAATGAGGAGAGTTGATTTTGTGTTATTTCATGAAAGATTTTTGGAAAGGCGTATTGACACTTTGCTCTCAAAACAAATGAACTGCAGTAATTAGCAGCACTACAGTAGCACGCGTTTTATCCAGCTGAACCAAAGCCTTTACTATCACTAGCAGTTTAACAAGTGTTCACACCACAGCTCACACGCCCCGTATTAAATCAATTACCATTCATTTATTAATCTCTGCCAGACGGTAGATAGTGGAGTCTGCTTCAAGTCTTTCTGTGATAACTTAGTGTGTCACCATGTCCAATGTGGCTCCCTGATTGCTGCTGGTTCTTATGTAAATGATAGTCACATTGGTACAGGCTAATTACTCACCACCTTTACACTCTGGACAGCAGCTCTCCGACACTCAAGAAACAGGACATGGAGGCGTTCAGGCTAACAACATGTAGCTGTGCTGCTTCTGCCACAAGCCTTACATCATCCCAACCATTGTCTGTAGCCCATGAGTTCTAGCTTCATTTCAAATATTTGTTTTAAAAAAAACTTTACAAGCTCAAACTGTGTCTGTGACAGACTGTTATTAGTCACTGCACTGGGTGATTATCTTGAGGTTAAAGCAAGCTACAGCTTCTCACTGCTTCGCTGAGTGCCATGGCCTGATGCTGACTCTCTCAAAATCATGTTCTTCAACTGAAAAGAAATGTCCCCTACAGTAACTCTGCGAGAAATAATTGCACTCTGTGTATTTTTTTTTTTCACAAGGTTTAAAAGTTGAGGATGCAAAAACAAAGGTAAAGGGGAAGAGCGTTCTTTCAGTGTTAGCTAACAAGACTAACAGTCATGCTAGCAGCTTGGTGAAGCTGTATGGAGGCGTAGCAGTGCTTTGAGCTACACGTTAAAGTCAGCATGCTGACATGCTCACATGAACAATGCTAATATGTTCATGTTTAGCAGGTAATGTTTCCCATGTACTACTGCCTTAGTGTGTTAGCATGCTATCGTTTCCTAATTTGTACACAACTCAAAGACCCAAAGACCACTGACCTATACACAGAGCCAGGTGCTAAGGTGGTTAAAAAATAGCTACACTTTGGTAACTTGACGAACGTAATTGCACTTCTGAAGGTACAAATTGTACAAAAACTGATTTAAATTATTTTGAACTGGTCACATTAGAGATTTCAGTTTTTACCAATTGGTGAAGCATATTTATTCTCCTTGACTCTTAGCATGAACAACATGATTTTTTTTTTGTGGCTAAAAGTCGTTTATTGAACATTTTAATACTAAAAATGACATTTGGTGCATATTAATAAATGTTAATGGATTAACAAAAAGAATAACAATCTGGAGTGCAGTAGTCCCCGGTAGCAGAACATTAGAGGAACCAAACACAGTTCACATAAACCAGCCTGAATGATGCTTGTAGAACAGAGTGACTGCCAGAGGTAAAATTTTCATTTTACATGATTGTAGTTGTTTTAGAAACTCTGCTGCATGGATAATGGCACTTAAAATGTTTATTGTTCATTTGTGAATGAGTCATGCAACATTCAGACTTTTGCATCAGTCTGTAATGGAGGCACATCAACGGAGTGAAAAAGTTTGGTTCCTGAGCAGCCTGTGACAAAGTCTACAGCACAGATACAGTCTGTTAAAGCTTTAGATCTACGTTACATTATTACTCCAAGTTGCAGTTTCTCTTCTCTTTATAAAAGCACTCAATCAGAAATGTTCTCATTCTTTAAAATGTTCAGATGGAAATAATCTACAAACGGTAAGGCTTAGAGATGGCTGGCACCCTTGAACTCTGTGGGCACCTTGGCCAGTCCTTGGATGCTCACAGCCAGTTGCAGAACAAGAAAAGGCACTAATAATGCTTTCATACAACGTGCACATTGGGATGGCATGGATTTGTGTCTCAGAGCGATCCGTCTAAGTTCTATCGAGAGCAACACTGATTCAGTGATTACATCACTGCCTTTAGCCAACTCAAGGACGCACAAAATCAATGCTCTTGATGTAAATGCAGAGCGGGAATTCACTTTAAAGCTAATGGCATTAAGCTCAGAGCACTGCGATGTGGGCCCACATTGTAATGTTATGTAAATCTGGCCATATGACAGCTTCATTTAAATCGGAGTGCGCGAGATTATGCATGATAGTGGCCCATTCTGCTCCCTCGTGGTCATCTCTGCTTCCCGGTAAATAATTCAGGCCATAATTCTGCGTATTAGAAGAAGACATTCAAAAATGCCGAAGCAGCTGGAATTTTTATGCAGAGGAAGAAATTGGAGGCTACATCGTGTTGGCTGGAGGGCCCATCACTCATCAGGCTGTTGGTAAACACCAGATTTATGTGCAGTAAAGCAAGTCCTCGGCTAAACTGCTGGAGGGCTTCTCTCTCTCTCTCTCAGACACACAAATGCAAGCAGACACACACACACAAGCAGTATCGCCTCCAGCATATTTAGGATAAAAATACTAGGAAATCTCCACGTTGCTGCCTTGCCAAAATCTTCAGTTTACTAGCAGAGAAATAAGAGGGTGAGTACGTGCTCTCCGGTTCCGGGTTCACGTCAGAGGCTGGAGAGCAATGAGCTGATGATATACGCACTGTATGTACTGTAAGCATCAGGGCGGCTGTGGATAAATATTTCTGTTTGATTTCAAATTCTAATATACATCCCTTCTCGGTGACCAGAGGAAACCCCCTGCCTGCTGCCACTGTTTTGCTGTGTGACATTTAAAACGATATGGGTCTTGTAGTTTTGTCCGTAGAGATCACTTTGCCTGCTCTCACATTTCTGGGACGCTGTTTGAATTTAGCGATCTGCAGGAAAGAAATGAAATGTTCAGCTGATCTGCAGCACACAAGTAAAGATGACAAATGGAGAGAATTTAAATCAAGCGGGTCTTGGGAAGGTGACAGTAAAACAAAAAAAGATCTTTAAATTATTCTAACAACTCCATCAAGCTGATTCCAGCAGTATGCATACTTGGTAGCATAGTGCATTTGCTGATCATGGCCACAAGAAAAAAAAAAGACACTGCATGCTGTATCTCTGTGTAATTAAACCGTTGTCCCAGATGTACACTCAAAAGACTATTGCGAGTGTAGGATTTCTATTAAGCAGGTGATTCCAATTCGTCTAAAGAGCGGTTGGGGACTCACAGCATGAGACAGGAGGAAATGAATTGGAGCTGTGTAAGCACAGGGCATTTGCCGCCGCTGAAGGGCTTTTAAATGGCTCTTGAAGAGAGTGGAGTAGCCCTGGGTTGTACTGGTACGCTGCTCAGTAGGTCACCGGGAGGTTTCAGAGGAGCATGAGGAGAAGACAGAGAGAGGGAGAGCTCATTACCTGGGCAATCTGATGGACCAGAAGCCAAAGTGTTAAGCAGCGACAGGCGGGAGGCAGGGCGGGTTTGGCCTGAATCAAAAAGAGAGGCCATTTTAGTATTTTCTATTATATATTCTACTCTCTATTTTCAATACAATTCAACAAAATGCTGCAAAAGTCTAAAGGAAAACAAGGACGCAGAGACACGATGCTATTGCAAAGCTTTTATTGAGGAAAGAAAAAAAACTAGTTGACTACAGCCCCTTCCAAAGATCAAGAATAGATCAGATGCTGTACTAACAGCAGAGGGTCACACGTTTAATGCTGCTGCTGCAGCCTGAAGCACCGTGCCTGATGGAAACACCTATGATTGTATGGATTCAGAGTTGGTCCACTCAAAGGGATCCTCTTTATTATTTTATTACTTTGGCAAAGACAAGTAAACATGGCAAAATGTTTGAATGAGGGCACGGCGAACTATGAAACACACAGCAACAGTATAGTGATTCAATACTGCTGAGCCAAAGGCACTTTGACGAACATGGATAGAGCAAAGACACAGATGCACTGAACAAATAAAATAATCATTAAACGGTCTTTTTTCTTTATACTTGTAGCATCAATCTTTTGGAGGAGATCCGTGTCAGATATGCTCCCACAAAGCTGTGCGATCTGTCCACAGACTGTCCATACAAATACTGTAAACAGGAGGGTTTTCAGCTTTTCATGGCACACCAACAACCTACAGCAGAGGTTTAACTCTGTACTCAGGGACCAGACCAGAAAACATGAGCTAATAAGCCAATAACAAAATATTTTGATAAGTATATCAGTACTAGTATAATGTTTTAATTTTTTACTGAGCAGACTTTAGAGCTAGTAAGCTAGCACTGTTTTTTTTTTTAGAGACAATTGGCTATGAAAAGTACCTGAATTTGAATTTTAAATGATGCCTGTTTAGTCACTTTGAAATCTCTATTTGTGTTTACATCACCAGATGTGAGATTCTGCTGTGTAATTATCCCGGCAGGTCAGAGGGCCCTGTATCGACCTTTAACAGACAGCCAGCATGAGACGCTAACTTAGCCGGATCACCAGCAACATCCCTGTGAGCTGAAACCTAGCAACACATGTGACATAATGATGACATATGAGGTGTGTATTTTTTTGTCCTCTGTTACCTAACAACCAGCGGTAATCAGATGACTGACTGAGTCGACTGTCAAATGGTCAAAGTGATGGCTCTAAGTATGGCCCTTACGTAGCTGGTGTGATATACTCACAGTAGAAATAAAACAAGGGGAATAAATGTCTTCTGTAACTAGAGAGACACCGATTGTCTCCGACAGTCTGATCTATTTTTAATAATCTATTTTGAATAGCTGATAATGTGCAATAAAAGATGCTTGAGACGACTGTATATTGTGTCTCTAGCTTAATTTTTGTGACACTGTTGAGACATTTTAACACGTCTTTAAGGCAATTGTTTTCCCAAGGAGTGCACTCGTTGGTTCTGATTTTCACTCGACTGTAAAAATCTTGTTGTTTTATGGTTATTGTATGTGACTGTCTAAATGTGCGCTCCTAGTATTGATGGAAAAGACATGAGGACATGGAGTTTAGGTTGCCTAACCTCCTAGAGGACCAGCGGTGCAGAGCTTTTACTATGAACTGTTTTCTCTACTGTTATGTAGAAAATGTGTCCTAGCAAAGGTCTGATGAATGTCAAATTACTATTTAATGTTTTTTGTTTATTAATGGGCTTATTAGCACAGTTTTTTTTAAATGTGTTACCCTGGTTAAAACATTGCCACAGTCAGCTTGATCACAAAGTCTCTGATGTAACCAGACTTACTGGTTACAGTAGATACAGTATATAGAGAGGTTTTGTTTGTATAATAACTTTCTGATATCCAAATGGCACTAAACACCACTTCTTAATGTGTGAGGAAAACAGTAAAAAGAAGTTAGGAGAATTCTCTGAAAAGTATAATGAATTGCTGTGTTCATAATATATCCATCCACACGCACAAAACATCTGTATTCAGGGCTTAGGAAATACTCTTACATTATGTGGATGACTGTAAACCAATCCAGCTAATAAATAGGTAAACCAGTACTTCTTAATTACATTGTATTTGTTTAAAGGTACCTGGTGGAGGTTTTTAACTTTTGTTTACAATCAGTGTTTCTCACCTAAATAAAGCGTGTTGAATTAATTACCTTTATCATCAAACATTTGCAAAACCGATTGTTTGTATACTTAGAAATTGTGCATTGTTTACATCCATATTTGCGAGCTTGTACTCCCCTTCTTCACGTTACTGCCACCAACTGTCTATCAGCAGAATAGCGCGAAACCACTCGCAAAAAATGTGCATCCCGTCACCGAACATGTTGGCCTACAGCCATGGACAGATTATAAGACAATGGATCTTTGGACACAGACATGAAAAAGGCCCCCCACCCCTCTTACATAGGAGCAAGACAAAACATTTTCAAAGAGTAGTCTTTGTAGTCATTTTGCGTCTGTGGTCGTTTTGCGTCTCTTTGTGGTCACTTGATTGATACTTTGTTCCAACAAGCCAGTTGGCTCACCTTCTTACTCTGGTAGGGGGTGGCTGATCAGATTCCAGGGGAGGGGTCTGTGTCTGTGGCGACCCCTTTGGCCCCGTCTCTGTTTATGGGTCCATGTGCGCGCGCAAGATTCAAACAAAATGGGGACCCACTCATAAAGACATTGCTCCACAGCGCTACTAGTGGTCAAAAACTCCACAAGGTACCTTTAATTCACCATCATCAAATGTCTTACAACTCGTGTTGCACTAGTAATTATACTGAAGTAACTATCAAATCAAACAGTCAAACTATTGGTCAATGACTATTGGATGGAACAAATAATAAAATTAGTCATTTTTGGGAAACGCTCATGGTCCCTTCTTCGCCCATCAACTTTAAACAAACACTAAACATGTCAATGATACAATCAATACTGACATACAGCACAGTGACACACAAAGTCACACAGTACCAACAGCATAGTTTTGACTAAAGGATTACTATAAGGACACTTATGCTTGAATCTGTACAGGTAAAATATTTCCTTATTCATAAAATTTCTTATAAAGTGTCGATGCAATTCACATTAAAAATTGCATAGCCATCTCAAATCTGTTATCATTACCTGACTGCTTTCACTACAATCACTAACCTAATCTAAGTAATTGTAAATAAGAGAAAAAGTTACACATTTATCTGTTCAAAAACTATATAATTAAACTCAAATATAAGGCTGTATCTATGAATGGGATGCCATGATTGTACTGTTCAGGTCAACAGAAAATAATCTATTGCATACACAAAAGCAAATTTGATTGGAAAGTACAAAGAAAATATTATGCTAAAAAGGGAATTGCATTCAACAGCTGCCTATTGAGGATTTTGTCTTTGACACTGAGAATTACTATTTGCTATTCCTGTGGTCCCAATCAATATCATGTGTGTAATGTTTAATATAGTTGCATACAAAATAAGTACACAGTAAATATGGCAGTTTAAATTCAATTCTTTGGTGTTCAGTTATGCAGAACTGTTGCAATAATGAGCTTCAGTGTGTAATTTTATTCCTATTTGTGTAAAAAACCCTAAAGAATAAAATGAACCAACATCCATCCATGATGGCTTCATCTGCAGTTTGCAAGTTTTGGTGACATTTTAGATCAAGAGCCAGTCAGTGCGAAATATTTGGCTAGAACATGCCCATTTATGATGATTATGATATGAGATAATAACACTGAGTGATGATGTATATTGTAACTGTTAACTGATGGATTTAGAGTGATTTTTAGCAATAGTTTGACACTTTGGGAAATATGCTATTGCTATGCTATTTGCTTTCTTGTTGAGAGTTACTTTTATATCGGTATGGTCAATATAAGGCTACATCTTAGGCTTAGCTTAACACAAAAACTGACAACAGGGGGAAACAGCTAGTTTGGCTCTGTCCAAAGGTAACACAAATCGCCTACCAGCACCTCTAAAGCTCACTAAGTAACACGTTATATCTTGTTTTTTAATCTTTTTAATTTTTTTAAATCTAGAAACGAGAAGTTGCGGCTTTACAGAGGGTTATGTGTCGGGCTTTTCCAGAAGCAGCTCATACCCCCCACCCCCCACTAACCGCAAATGAGACATACCATGTGAGCTTTAAGGATACAGTTAGGTGACATTTTTCAACTCTGGACAGAGCCAGGCTAGCTGTTTGCAGTCTTTATGCTATGCTATGCTATGCTAAGCATATAACCCAAAATGTTTTTCAAACTATGCCTTTAGCAACAACACAGTTAAAAAACACACAGCCTCTTCTGCTGTGATTGTACCGAGTTAATAGATACATGTATGCAGGTGAACACGTGTTGCTATTTCTTGCTACTGAAAGTGAATATATATAGAGGGATATAATGTTTATGTATAAGCTGAGGAATGCAAGCTTCTGTGGATCGATATGTTTGCGAGAGAAAGAAAGAGAGAGTGGTAGACAGAAAGAGAGAGAGCGAGCGCTGGGTTATCACAGTGGAGGTGACCGGGCGGCGGGTTGTTCAGAGGTCAGTGGTGGCCTTGGCGGTGAGGGCCTGGATGCGGCTGGTGTTACAGTTTTTGCAGAGGATGTGTCCATCCAGAGGGTAGCAGCCCTGGTTGTCCCCCTCTGAGAGCAGAGAGCCACAGTCCTGCAGGGCAGATACTCTGTTAGTCTACACAAACATAAACAGAGACATTAGCCACGCTCACCGATCAGGCTCACTGCGCTCACACCCTAAATGAGACATTTACTGCTGTTTAAAAAAATCAGCCAGTGTCAAGCCACAGGAGGCTCTCTGCAGAAAAGCCTGGGAGACTGAAGCCAGTGTTGTTGTGGTTTTCTACCAGTTGCTATAACTGTGCTGCAACCCATCTTTGTGCAAGTAAAATATTATTATTTTTTAGCCATGCTAGCAGCGTGGCTCTATGTATGGCAATATCAAACTATTGGATGACTTGCCATGAAATTTGGTACATGGCTCATGCGTCCCTTGGGATGAATTGTAATAACTTATGTCATCCCTTAAATTTTCATCTAGCACCACCATGAGGTCAAACTTTTTTGTTCAATACTTTGGTTTATGACCAAATACCTGCAAAACTAATGACATGTCCTGAGCTGATTCTAAGGATCGGTATCAGAGCTGATCCAGGCATATTTTAATGGATCAGTATTAAGTAAAATAAAGCCTATCAAAATCCGTTCCTGTCTTTACTGAGCTCTACAGTGCATTTGCTCTACATGCAGGTGAAAATTAGAGTGTGTGAATGTGAAAAATCTTTTGGTCGCACCGGTCATCTCTCCTCTCTTCATAGCAAAGAGCGGTGTGCAAAACATTCCGGTAGCAGCTTCCCATTTTTAGCCAGCGCTGATTGTCGCTTTCGCCGGTTAAAATGGCAAAAAAAAAAAGTGCCAAATTTGGAAGGCTACAGCGGTTATTACATATTTAATCAACATTTAGGTAAATATAAGCATCATATTGGACTCGGACCGGAGTCAGAAAAACTTGATCGGGACATCCCTAGAATATGGTAAACATTATAAGTGCTAAACATCAGCATGTTAGCATTTAGCTCAAAACACAGCCTAACAGAGCCGCTAGCATGGTTGAAGACTGTAGATTTTTTTCCAATTTATTCATATTTCTATAAGAATTTTTTTAATAGTTTACATGATACATGTTTTACATTTTTAAAAAAAATCTTAATGAATCATGTTCTTGATCTATCTATCTATCTATCTTATTTTCTATCTGCTTTTTCAGCTTTAGCCCTTTGCATACTTTGTCCCCAAATGGACAAGTAACAGACAGTGTTATCCAGCTCTGCGGTGTTTCCTTGACGATGCCTGAAGAAGAGCTCTTAAATTAAAGTACAGTGTGAGTCTTTCGTCTGACTCCAGCCTTCAGTTTCTTTTTTGATCTAGCACCTGTAAAACAGTTTGGGAAGTGTGCGCTCTACACTTTTTACAGGGTAATAACCACACAGCCCATGTTGATAATTTCACACACACAAGTACAGATACACACATTGCTTTGGCATTATATTCTCATCGTCTGTGACACTGGGTTACACTCTCTCACGCGCACACTGAGAGATACAACTCTGTCTACTCATGTCTCCCTGGTGACAAAATTCTTCTCTTGTTGAGCCCCTTCAGCTGAACTAATCTGCTTTGCTTTCCTTTGACCTTTATGTCTGCCAAACGCTCTGTGTACTCACACTGGCACGGCTCTTTGACAATGTGACACGTTACTTCTCTTTTAGCCGGGCACGTAATGTCTCAGTGCCGCTTATCAGCTGGCGAGTGCCGGCTGACACATTGGTTACTATGTAAGTCCGTGAACTTTGCGGAGGAGAGATGGAAAGCTATTTCAAGGCAGGTAAGAGGGGGATGATTCAGTCGTCTCACTGGAAAGGTGACTCGGGGGACGGGCGTGCACGTTATACCATATACCTTCAGCTTGTCTCCTGGAGCTGTGCAACATGTTGGCACCACTGCTAACTATAGGGAGCTCACATAGCAGACACACATACCTCACAGCGGTAACACTGCACGTGGAAGTCGCGGTCCAGGGCCACAATACGGACGGTCTCCTCTTGGCCCGGTGCTGGCATTATAGGCTCCGAACACACACAGCAGCGTGGAGCAAACTTCCTGTGAAAGAAAACCAAAAATACCAAAACTTAGCTCAGAACAATAGGAGCTATTGTGACATAATGTGACCTCCAGTTACACAATTTGAAACAAAAGTTATTTGTAAGAAGTTTAGTGATAAATCCCTTTTCACTATTTTGCATAGTGATGCCTTTTGAGGCTGTAAACACACAAGTAGGGCCGCAACTAACAATGGTTTTCATTATTGATTAATCTGCCCGTCACTTTGTTGATTAATCGGTTAATTGCTTGGTTCATGAAATGTCAGAAAATGATGATATGGCGTTCAAATTGCTTGACTTGTCTGGCGAACAGTGCAAAACCGAAAGACATTTCATTTACAACAATAAATCAGAGAAAGAAACAGCAAATCTGTGTGATTACGGAGCTGGAATAAGAGAAGGTGTGTCACTTGTGCTTTATAAATGACCTAAATAATTGAAATTATTACCAAGTTATTTTCTGTCAGTTGACTAGTCCAGCATCTCCTAACCTTTTTGGTTTGTGACCCCTTGAAGTCTACATGCGATCACTCATCATTACATATGTCTACTGGTTGTGACCAGTTCAAACAAAAAGTGATTTTTTCATTAGTTTTATTTGAATCCTTTTCAGGGGTCTAAAAAGGTCAAATGATGCAGTAATTCACAAGAAAAATAGAGGAAACACAGAAAAAATAACCATAAATTTGCAGAAATGATTTTTTCTGCTCTCCTTTCCCTTCAATCACCTCATGCTTTATCTTGTGACCCCTTGTGGGGGTGCCAACCCCAAGTTTGGGAACCACTGGACTAATAAAAACAGGATATATCATAAAGAACAATAGTGGTTACACATTATGAAACAACAAAGGAAAAGGCACCGCTTGTGCATTTTTTACTTTGTTTAATTATTTATTCACTCAACCACCGAGGTGGCACTGAAGGCTAAATGTGCCCTTCTCTGAAATGTTTCATATAAGTAGAATATTTGAGGAAAAGCTAAACATAGTAGGACTTTTACAAATATCATAACCGACTCTCACAATAAAATTTTCAAGCCTTCACATCAGGAACTCTGGAAATGCCTTCAGCAGGAAGCGTAGCTATCTAACAGTAGGATCAATGAGGATATGAAAAGCACGTTGTGGCTGAAGGCGGAGTGGACACTTCCATTTCACATGCTGACTGAATGCCTGGGAATCAGGAAGTGAAGGGGGGGGGGGGCGTTGGGGAACCACGGCCATATAGTATTAGCCAGAGAAAAAGCTCAGGCCCGGGCGTGACTATTCCTCGATACAATGGGCTGTGCTGTTGAGGTCACACTTGTCATGTGAAATTAAACAACGGCCCAGTGCAGCTACTCCACAAAGCAAAAGCTGTGCACTCACACCAAGAGCCAGCTGTTTACTTCTGTTTCCCTTGAGGTCACTGAGCAAGGGAGCATTTCTGGTAAGGTGGTGCTTATGCAATCGGTGGATTGTGACACAATGACAGGAATTTCCTATTAATGCCTACAGCTGCATATCATAAGGTCATTGGGCTTGTGACATGGCATGCAGTATTTCCCAAAAAGGGAGCCCTAAGATCCAATATTGATTAGGCTTAAATATAGCTCATTTTCTTTAGGTAAGTAAAGGATTTTAAAGCAGCATTAGTTGACTTTATCCATTTGGGAGCAGTGGAACATACTCTAAACACAACATTGACATATTATCACCTTATAGAGTTGTTATTGCTCAAGTTTTGGTAAACAGTTACCTATTTCCATGTCTAGCAGACAAGGAACAACATTAGCATTCATTTGGACTTATGTTTCTATCCTCTTGCCAAATGTAAGTTACATATTCACTCTCCTTTTAACTCTGGTTTGGTATCCACCAATACCTGACAAAAATATCTGGAAGCTAGGTGTTTTACTTTCTTCACCAGCTAGCTGCTAGCTTTGTTAGTCTGCCATTTTTGTGCTGGGCAGAAAGCGTACAGTCAGTGGGTTTATGAGGGGTTTTTCACTAAAAACAGCTGCCTGCTGGAAACGAGGTTGATGAGGGCCTTTAGAGTGAACCAAAACAGTTCATATGAAAAGATTGATTTGTGCAGCTTTAAAGGAATACTCTGGAATTTTGGACATATGCTAGTTTTCTGTCTTACTCATTTTGGCTACATCCACACTTCTCTGTGCACACAAGCGTTTTATCACAGTTTCAGATATAATCTCTGTCCATACTACATGCCTGGAAACCCACGTGACCATTCAGATGCACTGGGCATGCACGTGACAGTGTAAACAGGAAGCAGCTTGTCTACTCTGTGGTTGGTTGCTTAGTTAGTTGCAGGAAATACTACGAACGAAGAACAGCAATGGAGAAAGGTAAGAGCAGAGATTTCTATGCTTGGACCAACGATGAGGTGGAACTGTTACTGAAAGTAATTGTTGTCAAGGCTGATGCCGTTTGTCGTTTCGTCTGGGAAAGGGTCACGTGAAAGATGCGTGACGAATCAGGGAAGGACACGTCGTGACTGATAAGACCCAATCAGGAAGTGAAAGTTGGTGTCTGCGGCATCGTTTTGAAATGTCACCATTTCTGCCAGTCCTCACTAAAATGCAATCCCAAAGATTTCAAACTAAAACAGGGTCAACAGTGTTTTAGGGGTTATAAAACGCTGGAGTAGTGTGGATGCTAGGTGTAAAGGTAGCAAAAGTTATGCGTTTTAAAATAAAAATGCAGTAGTGTGGATGTAGCCTTAGATGATTTGTTTAGCTTAGCAAAAATACTAAAATTAGGGTAAAACTGCCAGCCTCTAGCATCTATCAAAGGCATTTTAAAAACTCTATAGTTTTTTATTGGAATGTGTCCTGTTTATTTAGCACGTTATTATTATTATTATTATTATTACACTGGTTGTAGGACCATTAGCTTACAAATTGGAGCTATTTACAACAGTTGGACGTAGTGACTGTATGCAGTACCTCAGACGTCCTGTGGGGTTGTAGGCTTTGCACAATGTCGTAACTGAAAAAACAAAATGAAGGCATTTCTTGGATTGGATGAAACAGCGAGTAGCTTGCTAGGCAACAAGTTACAATATATACAAATTAAGAGGATTTTGAAGCTATTGTACGGCTTTGAAATTGGAAAAGGAAATTGGATATATATTACTCCTGACAAATATTCACTGTCCTTTTAGCTCTATATTGGTCTCCACCAACTCCTGAGGGAAATATCTGGCTCTTTAGCTGCTTAATGCGCCACTGTGTTCACCAGCTAGTCGCTAACTGTGTCTGCAATTTAGTGCTGCGCAGATAGTGTGCAGCACAGAGCCTTTTCACTGAAAACTGCTGCGTTGTGCATCTGGAAAGGAGAATGATGAGGCTGAATCAAACAGTAAAGCTGCATACCATAAAACCAAAACAATGCTCTGAAAGACGCTAAAACATTATAAAGAGCTGTGGGGCACTGCAGAGTTTGGTGATGATTCTCTGTGGGTTCGTCACTATGAGCACTTGTTACATAAAGTTATTTGATCCATTGTTAATACAAAAATATTTATTTCAAACCTGATGAAAACCTAAACTACATACTTGTGAAAGTCCTCGATGCAGTGGATGTGATTGGAAGCGTCCACGGTGAAAGGGATGCCGTCCAGGCTGCGGTGGCACACCACGCAGGTGAAGCAGTGAGGGTGGTAGGCTTTCCCTGTAGCCCGCAGGATGCGCTCCATGATGGGCTTACTGCAGATGTTGCAGGTCTCAAGGGTGTTCTGTAGACACAAACACACGAACACCCACATGATTACACAACAAACCTGATGATGAATGTAGTGATTCTGATGAATCATTTCAAAGGCCCCTTGAGGGCTTGTTTACAATCAGCACTCACACAGCAATTTGTGACAAATTTTAACCAGCATGACAAATTTAGAAAAAAGTTTTTCTGCATTTTCTCCAGTTTTGAGCTTGTGATTTTTAACGTCCTGTTGCCAGTGTTACACTTCAGGTGGCCTGGCTCCCATTCGTGCCTGTGCAACAAATAAATCCACACTCAGGACCTTTGGCTCGGCTGTCCTCAAATGCCTCTGAAGCTGAAGGAATCTGATTAGCACTCCTTTCGAAACACAAACACAGCCATTTTTCAGCTGCCCTCACCCACACTCCATCCTCCCATATGCAAGAGTGTGAGCAGTAAATATTTCCACTTTGTGATGACTGCAGGTTTTCTGCAGCCAGGCGACTGGGCAAGCGGCCCGCGGGGGACGTGGCGGCCGCCTGCCTCTGACTTATCTGTGGCATCTCTCTTCTTAATATCTGCCGGGAGACGCCATTTGTTATTTCAATATTTCATAAATAACGACTGCCTTTCTAAACAGCAATGCAATTACGGGGGGATGGATATATCATGTGAGGGTGATCAATGTGCGGCCTGATGTGGCTGTGTGCGAGCTGATGGGCTGTCTCTCGCTCAGGCATTTCCTGGATCTCTCTGTGTCCCCCCCCCCCTTCTGCGCTTGGCTGGGCTAAAGAGTGCACGGTTCAGCTGTTCCCATTGGCTCCCACTGTAGTAGCAAGCTGCCTCAGTGTTTCCAAACACAGCTCGGGGTGTGTAGCAACACTGCGCTGCATCATCGGCTGCCTCCCAGATGCACCGCCGGGCCCTGCCGTTTAAAATTACACTTCTGTGACCGCTCGGCTGAGGTGAACTCCCGACCATCCCCTGTCCGTCCGCGGAGCACGTGCAGTGACATTTATAGTCTATATGCTAATGAGCAGAGAAGCTTTACAGGATGAGGTTCATTGAAACTACAACGTGAAAATGCTCCTGACATGATTCCGTGAGGTGCCTGACTTTTGCTTCTCAGGCCTCCTCACAGCACGATCATGTGTCACCGGAGGGTAAGAGGGCAAGAGATGAGAGCAGCTGATGTATGACTCGCGGCTGCAAAGAGGTGGTTTGAAAAATGGCCGTTTCTTCAAAGCACTCCTGGAGAGGCATTATTTCATGAAAAGCAATGTGTGCAGACAAGCTCTGCATTCTTATTTGTCTTTCCCCCCTCCAAGACGGTAATAGAAATAAACATTATTCCCAGGGCAACATTTGTGTATAAACAATGTCCATATTGCAATCCTGCTCGATCCTGGAAGTGGAGTGAAGCCTTTAATGAGCTTGCTGCACTGAGCCCTTGAGGTTTGCCTCATGCACGCACACAGAGACAGAGAGAGGTAGAGGTAGAGAGGGAGAGAGAGAGAGAGAGCGAGAGAGAGGGAGGGAGAATGTATTTACAACCTGAGAATCTGAGTAAGATACCGGGGCCAAACACCACTAAACCATCCTCAACTCTTACTCATCTGTCTGCATTTCCATTTACTTATTCTCATCTGCCCTTCATGTGGGAATACCTTGCCCTTGTTTGGCTTAACTAGAGCATATGATTTCACAGCACACAGTTCCTCCGGGCCATTGTAATGAGTACAGTACTCAAAAGACAAAATTTCTCTCTTTCTCTCTGATGGTAAGATTCTATGACCTCAATTCATTCATTCCACTCAGCCTCTGTTGTTTTTTTATTCGCTCGTGACTCCTTTTATTTGGCATTAGGTAACATTTATTAGGCCTGTTACACAAATATGGGTCTGATGTCAAAACAGAGAATTTACACAAGTGTTTGGGCACAACCTCCACAGATGGTTTAGGTAACTGCATAAATCACTTCATGCCCTCTCTCAGACATCCAGGTCCTTTGCAGGTTGCCACTAGAGGGCTGTATATGTCTGCAGATGTCCGGGTTTTGCTTTTCCCCTGACTAAATGTGATGTATTCAAGCATATGTATTCCCCCCCCCCTTTTCCCTCATACATTTCTCTAAGTGTTTGCCCAGAAGGCTAAACAAATGTCTAGGCAGATGAGGTAAAGTGAATTTAGGTCAGACAGCCTCTTGCTGAACTGAGGGGTGAGCGGAGTGCGTTAGAGTCAATTGTGGCCCCCTTTCTCATTGTAAGCCGGTTCCCTTTCCCTACAAGGCGCTATCGGGGTCTCACACCAAGCACACCGATGCCCGCACAGTCCGGCCCCCGCTTCCCACTATGGGCTCCCAAACAACGTTTGACAAAGCTGTCTGTTGGGATGAAGAGTGTGATACAAAGCATGTAACAGGGAGTTAAGAGGTCCCATGTGCTCTGCTCTGAACATGAGACAGGCCTGACAGAGTGAGACAGAGAGGCAGACATGGATAGTCAAACACACACACAAAAATCATCATCTAGTGTAATTTTGAGTCTTTTATCTAAAGAATGTTAATGTAGAGGGATCATTTTACTCATTTCTTCATTTCTATAGTAAATCAGTTTCTAATTTGTAACTTTATTGGATTAAATGACATTGCCTCCAGACTTTAAACAGGTACAGTACAACTAAATTAGAAACTAATAAAAATATTCCAGAAAAACAACTATTCTATACTTTAGTTCTTTTAAACACAGACCCAGTAGCAAACTAAATGACTTGATAAGAATTAGGGTTACAACTTTTCGATTCATTTGCAGATAATTTTCTCAATTAATTGATTAGTCTCAGAGCCAATGGTGTTCGGTTTACTAAAATGTAACCGTAAGACAAGAAAAGCAGCAAATCCTCACAATTTGGAAGCTGGAACCCTCAAATGTTTGGCATTTTTGCTCCTCGTTATTATTCATGGTATTCAAATACTGCCGCAGTCTCAACTGTTTTAATTGTTATATTAAAACTGTTTATAACTACATGATTTAAATTAATACATAATTGGTTCACACACTCAGTGGTCAAGGATTCATCCCCAATTTAAATATTACAGATAATTCAGTCTATGGTTTTCAATGCAAATACAGGTAAAACGATGCTGGAACAAAGATGTGTTTTACATGTTTGCAGATGGAACTGTAAACAGTTGGAAATCTGCTGTGGCATATTGCTAAGTTTGAGCTGTTCACCATCTCAACACAAATTTTACACCTATCTGTTCTTTTTTTTCACATGGCCACGTCGGGCTGACAGGAGGCAGGCTGGAGTTCAGTGAGACTGCACGCGATTTACGACCTGGCACGCTGAACTCAGAGTGGGCCAAATTTACAGATGATCTGATTCAGTGTGTGTGTGTGTGTGTGTGTCCAGACTCTCACAGAATGTGCTGGTTGGTGCCAGGCCATGCTGTGTGAATTAACTACACCCTACTGAAGGTAGCTCAGCGATATCTAACGCGAGCTTGTTCGAAAGAAAGGTCTGAGCGCCGCTGCTGTGTTTGGTTTCCTCTGCAGTGAATAAGAGCTACTGACTTGGTCGTGAACTATGAGTCAAATCACTGACCCTCCTCTTCCTGAGGGAAGGTGTCTGCTGACTTAATGAACCTTGACAAGCAGCCTCTCTCCCTTGTATTGCTTAATATGGGTCAATCAAGCAGGACAAAGAGAAATCATTTTGCCAACAAAGATATAATTATGTGCTCAAGGAGCTTACTTTCAACAGGAAGTGCTATAGATTAAGAGAAGCAAGAAAACGTGTGAAATAATAGAGATGAAGGAACTATGAGTCATAGTGAGGTGATACTATAGAGAAAGTTAGAAAGTAAGAAACTGCATGGGTCAGCAAAAATAATGTCACAATATAACGCAGTCTAATGCAATACCACAAACTGCTGCTTTAAAGGAATTGTTTTTTGGGAAACACATTTGTTCTTGAGAAGTTAGACACAACTCTCATGTCTGTACCATGGAAGTATTAAGGAGAACTGGACACTGTGTTCAAAGTTGGCGCCCCAGTCATTCCAATCAAAGTAGCTTCCTGGGCACATACATCAAAAAACAGCCTCCGTGGCCTTCCTTACGCTCCCATGTTCCTGGGCCTACAGAGCATGCGCACCACACGTCCTTCTTGCTTCCTTTTCTATTGATTGTGTATCGGGAAAAAGCTTTTTGGGCCAGTGTGCGTCACACGTTGATCCCGCAAATGCAATACAGAGTGTGGGCCTCACAGCCCAGCGCTGTCCTTGGGGGATTGGTCTGTACGTTAAATAGCAAGCTAGTGCCAGCAGCTGATTAGCTTCTTGGCAGGGTGCAGTGACTTCCTGGAAAGACTAGTAAAGTAAATCACTGCGCCAGGCTAACCCCCAATAAAACCACAACTGTTTTTACATTTTGTTTTTTGTACGGATTAAACAAATGAGATATAACGTGTTAATGGACGAGCTTTAGTGCTGCAGGGCCGATTTTGCTACATTTGGATAGAGCCAGGCTAGCTGTTTCCAGTCTTTATGCTAAGCTAAACTAACTGGCTGCTGGCTGTGAATGTTTGACAGGTATCAATCTTCTCATCCAACTCTTAAAGTGAAAAGCATACTTCCCAAAATATTCCTTTTAACAAGATGACAGAGTAAATACTGCTCTTACAGTCTGAGCAATAACAAAAGCCCATGAATGTTGCACAGGTAGTATTTATTTCAGTGCTATTTTATTGAGTTGCATTTTTATTTTAAGGATGTTATTTTGTCCATCCTCTAAAAATACTACACACCCCATCTTTTGTAGTGAGACTCCTGTGACACCTGCTGTTCGCTGACCATCAAGGACTATTTAAGATCTGCTAAGCCCCACTTAACCTCCATTAACATGCCTTAAATACACTAGAGATGATTTACTTATGTCCAATGCCCATCTTTTTATTTACAAAACCATTCCATTTAATGTACTCCACATACTACGGTTGAATTACTCTTATTCTTCTATTATTTTAAGTACTTTCACGAGGAAGAAGCCACATTACCTCACTCACAGCTGACTTGGCACCAGCTTCTGTTCATGCATATTTAAAAAGCAGATTTGGCAAAACTGTCCCCATGTCAGTGTTTACAGACAATGATGCTGCTGTGTGAATCCTAATTGTGGACACAGCTCCCAACCCAGTATTTCTGTCACAGTGATATTTGTGAAAAGTCACAAGAAAAATGCAGCAAATGTATTAAATTTACAGTAATTGAGAGGGTTTGGGACAAAATAATAGACAAAGCAATTGATAGGATTATTGTGGTGTGGGTTAAAGGGAAATAAACTTGTTTTCCACATTCTTAAGCCAAATCATGGAGGTCTTGGCCCAGCGGAAAATGCCAGGAATCTGCTTTGGCTGAGGGAGGTTGGGAGCTCATTTAAATCTCCACACATTTGCGAAGGGATTGCGGGAGCACCACCCTTCCCTGATCTGTGGTCTGCTCGGGCCACGGAGGTGGAGGGGTCTGTGTGTAACTGTGTGTGTGTGTGTGTGTGTGTGTGTGTGTGTGTGTGTGGAGAACTGAGTTTCCTTTCAGCTGGTTGGGTTCAGCGATCATGATCATCTCTCCCACCTCATCCTGCGAAGGTTAACAAGTGATCAGGCCCCTGCCATGTCCCCTCCTTGCGGTCCAGTTCTCACCCGAGACCCCCGACCCGATCCCATCCCCAGCCCTTCACATTGAGTTTAAATTTAATTTTACATATCAGTGATTGCTTTTCAGAGTCTCTGGCGTCCTGACTCTGTCCATCTGTCTGTGCAGTTTAGAAGCATCGGGCCCACAGTGTGAGCATATGAAGATATATTAACACGACCTGACTCCTTTACAAAATCCTGTAATTTATAAGCATGTTATGTAAATCACCCACTCGTATCTTTTCTGCTGCCTGGATGCAGATGACTGAGGTGTGTGTTTTTTTGTTTACGTGTGGGTGTGAGCGAGCATGTCACGCAATGGAAAGTGATTCTCCTAATGGTTTGGTAACTCAGAGGATCAGTGACCTTGAAACTATCGGCTGTATAATTCACAGACGGAGTGTTTGTGACACTCATCTGTGTGCACGCCAGTCAGTCAGGACGAGTGCGCCGAGGTTTCGGTGTCTCTGACCTGGAACGGCCCCGCTTCCTCTGGGTGTAGGTCTGCTCTGCTCAGCTCAGCTCAGTCTGTCTGTCTGTGTAATAAATTCACACTGGGTCATGGATGACCAGCGCGTGCAGGAATGGGGTGGCATCCTGCCAGAGCCTCCTATCCTGATTTGGTTTTTACATTTAGTTTATATCTCTGCCTTGACGGTTTATGAGCAGCCTCAGCCCTGAGATCCTTTTCACCAGCAGCTGCTCCGCCTGTGCATGTTGCACTTCTTTCACTTCAGAACATGAGTTTTGACAAAGTAACAAAAACTGCATGTGTCAAATGGAATTTAAATATTACATACATTCTGTTACACTCTGCTGTGCGGATTTCTTCATTTGCGCACATTTCTTATTCTAGCCAAGTAATAATATCAGGCTGCAGCCAACATGAAGGGACAGGGCCGACACACAGATCGTGCATTACTCACGCCTTTCTTTAAAGAATAAAAGGTGGCAGTGGGGGCCCTGATCTCTCTCTCCAGCTCAGGCAAAGTGGCCGGCCTGCCTGTCTGCCTCTCTGCCTTAAATTCAGCTCCGCAGCAGAATGTGACCCCTCTGGACTTTGGGCAATGTCTCCTGCTCTGGTTACAGAGAGAAACTGACAAAGACCCCGGCAGTTCTCTCATGCCATGAGTTAGAGTGACATTGTGGTGGGTCAGCACTGGGTCACGGATATTTTTCTTCTGCTCCCTCCTGGGGGGTGTGGGGATGTGGGAGGTAGGTAGGAAACGTGCTTAGACAAAAAACATGAGGAAGGTTTAGAGGGCCTGGTGTTTGGAATCGCTCTCTCCTCTCTTGTCCAAACAGTGTATTCTAATAACAACACTCATGCTTTTCATTTACTTGCTTGTAATGGATAGGACAGCTGCATTTCCTGTAGTGCGCATCAGTAATAAGAAATAATGACCTGCTTGAGTTTAGCGGGCTGACACCCACTATACAGCGCAATTATACACACACACATAATTGTCTTGGCAAGTCTGGAGACGTACTAAGATGTGAAATCCTATTCATGCAAGTGCTATCTAATTGGCTCACTCCTTTGAGGAATTAGACCGAGTTAATCACGTCTGAATATACAGAACTCAATTAGAACTCTGCAAGCTAATGCAGACAGCCATGAATATTTGATGACGAAGTCAGCAGAAAGCCGAGCCGCTCTGTGTTCGTGACCGTGCCTCAGACGACAAGGAAAACCAGGGATGGGTGTATACCTGCCGTCGCCGCTCGCCGAGTGCGTGGCAGCTCTCCCAGCGTGAGCAGCAGCTGTGCAGCCGCTCGCAGACACGCAGAGCCACCAACAGCGAGCTGCAGCGCCACAACAATGAGCATATGGGGGGCCCTGAACTCACCACGCTGGCTGCAAGCCTCTGGATCTGACTACCTGGATATCCATCATAGAGAAGTGACAGGTGTGTGGGTGGTGTGCAGTCATTTCTAATTAGAGCGATATTACTGTCAGGGAAGGAAGCAACATTACAAACTTTCTTTTTCTGTGGTGTACTGTTTACATCCCTGTGACTGGATGTGAGAGGGGAGATCAGACTGTGATTGGATGTATTTTATCGTATATCCCCTCTCTCAATGACAGCAGGAGCTTTAGGGGAGTTCTCGGGGATGTCCCGTTGTTAGGTGGGAGAGTAGTCTGGTATGATGTGCTGTGGAGGACATCTATCACCAGGAGCCCCAATACAGCTGGCACCATGCCTGTCGCCTCTGGGTGCTGTGCCACCCTCGGAAACTTCCCTTTGCTATCTAGATTGTATTAGTACGGTGCGTTTGAACTCACTTGTGTTTACAATTCAGTAAACACAACTAGAGCAGTGGTTCATCATCTGCATCTTTCAACCAATTACTTTTTAATTATTAGTTACTAGTTATTAGCTAACTAATTCAGCCTTGATAGCTAACTATTTCAACTGTTTATCCATTACTTTTAGCTACTTATTTTCCACGCACTCTTAGTGGCAACAAGTGGCTTTAAGATGTTACAACTGACTCAGGTTGGGGGGGGTGTACGCCGCAGTAGCCTATTGTAGCTGGTAGCTTACTGGTTATTGTGACAATAAATTTACTGAAGATCAGTATCACACCATTTTGGACAATTCTATTTGAATGGTTACTTTCCACCAAAACACAATTATGGGTATTTTTTTTTTTTGATTTTTATCATAATTAAAAATTTTTCAAAGTAGTTGAAGTATCTTCCCACATACCCCCAGGCAACTGCAGAAGTGCCCCCTGGGATACAAGTTTGATTGGTTGCTTGGGAATCACTGAACTAGAGGACCACGTTTTGTTTTTCAGCTCAAGTGGAATAACTGTAGTGCTGAGACGATAAGTTGATTAATCAATTAATCCAAGAGCAGAAAATTAATTAACAGTTGGTTGCAACTACTTTAGAGGAAACTAAGACAATCGTTTGCATGAAATACATTTTACATAAAAGCATAAAGCATATTATCATTTGTTTATAGTGATAAAAAAAAAGGTAATCTGTACAATGGCACTGAGCACAAAGTTGGTATCAAAAAGCCAAAACCCACGCTCACCTTGTCTCAACATATTGGAGAAGAGGTGCTCAGGATTTTTCCTGCATAGACTGACAGTTCAAGTTTACCCAAGTTTACCCAAATGCATGATGGAATTCAATTCTTGTAACCATCTTTGGAAACCGGGTGGAAGTTTTCTAGTCTTTGAGAATCTGTTTTTTGGCTAGGACCTTTCCCATCATCAAAGCTGACTGTGTATGAGAAGGAAGTGCAAAGTCTCTGTGGGGAAGTTCAAACAAGAATCTAACATTGGACAGTCCCAAAATAAAAGTAACATAGTTCCTTCTTTGATTTTGCATTTATTGTACCACAAAATTGAAACACTGAGGTATAAAATGTGTGTTTTGAACAAAACCTGTGTATTAACGTGTACCAAACGTGTAAATTTGGCCATATCTTCTTGGGAAGAGCATAATGCACCCACCCCCCAGGCTTCTCTTACACGCTTAGTGGAAGTAGAAATGCTTGTGGTCAGGAGAAGAAAGCCACTCCAAAAAGCATGCTTTTCACCGTCTGAAAATGTGGAATATTTTATCATGCAAAGTGACTGATTTAGAAAACTGGTTTGGATCAGCATTTGTTAATTAGACAATTTGTTTCATTCTGCATGTGGATGGTGGGTAAATTGAGTCCCACAGAAAAGGTGCTTTCGTCTTCAAGAGAGTCCTAGCTGATGATTGAAATTCATATTAAGAGTTTGTGCTGAAAAAGTTGGCCTGCATTGCACAAAAAAGAAGCAGCCCAATAGTTAAGCCCCAAAAAAAGGAGACATGAATGTGTGACCCGCAAGGCTGTCATCACCACTTTCCAAGACAGACAAACAGACACGGAGGATAAAAGCTCATCAGTCAATCATGAACATTTCCTGGTGACTGGCAGGTCAGGGCTGCTGTGTGCAGTTCTTCTTTTACAATAGCAGAATGGAAAATCTTTCGGCAAGTGTAGCCAATGAGACCAAAGCCCATTTATTTTAAATAACAGAGCCATAGTAAAACACCAGATAATGAACGTAATTACAGTCAGGCAACTTGGCGGCTGTGACCTTGGTGGTCTCTGAAATTCTGTCAAAAGAGGCAGAAATAGATTAAGGTTTTTGTGTGGGCAAATCCCTATCTCTTTATTACAGCTCTTTCAATATGAAGCCCAGCTCCTGGCGTGACCTTGTGTTACTTACATCAGTCTCATTACAGTACACTTAAACTGGCTGCACTTTGGATGATCTATATTCATGGGAAGTGGTAGTATAAACAGGAAAGTGGGGATGTGATTCTGACTCAAACAGGGAACTGAGCATTGTCTGCAACCCTTTTACCTTCAATGGTGTCAGTTAAGCAGATTGAATGGATCTGTTTACCAGCACAGAACCTGAACCAAAGGCAGCTAAGGAGCCGTTTTAAAGTAAATTAACTGGGCAAAAGCCAGGCTGTGGGAATGCTGCAGAAATTTGCAAAAACTAGTAACAAAGCAGATGTGGATGACATAGAATAGACTTAAGAACAGTAGGCAGACCCTGTGTAAGTAATTAACCTGAGTGACACTGAATCCCGCTGCTGATCTTTTTCAAAGACCAGCTGAGCTATCAGATAGAGGAAGAGTCCTTATTGCTCTCAGCTCTGTTAACTAATATGCTCTGGTGGTTAGAAGCAGACTGTGAAGGAGTGAAAGGAGACAGAAAATTGCACTTCATTTCTACGAGTACACTTTCCAACAGATGTGGTGACTTTTATAATTCCACTGACTAAGAACATTTTGGCTTGAACTCTCTAGAAGGTATAATGACTGCAAGAATATTACGACTTCATTTGCTACACTGTTGATGTGAAGTAGTGAAAATGTCTCAAATCAACATTTCTAAATCAGAGTCTATAAACAATGTCATAGTTGCTTTTAGTTTAGTGAATATAGGAAGAAATGAGCTTCCATGAGTCGACATGTTAAAGTTATAATCCTTAAGATTTCAGTCCTGGTTGATTTGGTGACACCAGTGGTTACTGATGGTAACAGCAAGGTCAGTTTTAATACTACAGGAAACTCGTGAGCAGCTACTTTGTCAGAAATACAACAGAAGAGCAACTGGTGTATCTGTTTACAGAGCAGCCAAACAAACTCACATTGTTTTAATCAAGAAGTCAGTCAGAAATAATTGCAACTGCGTTCTGATTTCATGCTGCACAAGGCGCAAGAATTTGACGCGGACATCAATGAGATAAAATTATAAACAGTAACGGATTACATGAAGCATTTTTTCTTAGAAAACCAGTGTTGGAATGGCGAACTCCGCCACTAACAATGCAACAGTATATAGAGATGTAAATATATTGAATAGCTATTGCTGAAAAAATGCCGACCATAAATAATATCAAAAACAGGGTTTGATTTCATGAAAATCTTAAAAATTATAACTATTTCTGTCATTACAACCACGGACATGAATGCCGCACAGAAACTGGTCCACGTGAAAATGCAGCCAATACAAATAACAAGGCATTACAGTCACCACATACCTGGATGTAATCATAACACATGACGCTGTCTGCAGCTTGCATGCTCACACAAAAGCTGACACACTGAGACTACTCTTGGCCTGTTAAATTACAGCACTTTTCCTCCAAAGTGGAGCACTCTTCTTAAATGTATTACATCTCATATCCCTGCTCTCAACAAACTTGGTCTGAGATTGCATCCTCCAAGAATGTAAAAAGGCCTCAAAACATCAACTTCCTGCACCTTAATGTGCATTTAACTGCAAGTTGACTGACCCAATTAACAAGATAAATATTAAGTTACAAAAATATGTGGCTATCTATAAAGGGTTAGTTTGAACCAACAAACCCAGGTTGTCAGGTTTGAGATCAAGACATGAAAACATAATGTAAATGTCATCATAGATCTGGTTACATAATTGGATCTCCAATTACAAGAGACCCAGTTAAGATGCCTGGCTGGCCTGGAAAATACTGTTGTAATAGCGTCCGGCCCCACTGGGTTTCTCTCCTATTTGTGAATTTCCAGATGCCCTGTGATTAATTTGTTCAAGTTTGCAGAAAACATACAGTCAGCAATACTTTGAATCCACTGGAAAATGTTTCACACGAGAGCTTTCTTGGAAAACACTTAGTGGCACTAAAACTCAAAACTGCTGTCTCTCGGTAACAATGATGGACGGCTCGCAGGGTGGTGTTTGCACACGCACTGATACTTTAAGTCTTATCATGTGGGCAAACATGGAATGAGGGAAGCTCTGGGACACCTCAGGCTGAGACAATAAAAAATAAACTATGGCAACCCGATATTGTCACATTAACCCGATTAAGAAGCACCCCATGCAAAACAAGACATTAATTGAACGTGTATAGAGTTTATCAACATCATTGTGTATTCAAATAGGCAGCGATAAGTCTTCTGTGGAGGCAAGCCAGGGAAGTGCTGAGGACAATGGCTGATTGCTGCCCTGGGCCTGTGGTGTGACTAAGGTTGGTTAGACAGAGAGATAGCAGGTTGTAAAATCAGGAACTAGACAGGCGATGATAACAGACGTGGGTGAGTTCCTGCACATTACTAAAAGGAATTAATGATATCTAGACAAACAGTTTGGATGAGGCAAATCACCCAGCGGAAGAGATGAATATTGCTAATACAAATACCAGTATTGTTCCACAGAATATGTAAAGTCTCAGCCTAGATAAGAGGGCTGCTGATCGCCTACTTTGATACATGGCAGAAAACTTTTTATTGGATGGCAATCAGCGTGGCATGCAAAATGTATTCCTGCAATTCCTGGCAAAGGGATTAATAGATTTTTGCATACTGTTATACAGATTCTACACACAGGAAGTTTGCTCAGACACCTGTTACACCTGTAAGATATTCTACATCAAATGTATTATACTGCCAGAGGGTGTTATTTCACACTTTCAGTACATAACATACGGTATGAAAATATAAAATGTATGAAATGAGTTTTCACTAAGTTAATATTTTCACTAAAAATCTATTTTCTATGTCTATCTGATTGTGCATTTAAATTAAATTAGTTAAATGTAGTTTTTACTTATTCTCACCTATGTGTACAAAGTATAAACATTTTAAGCATTCTAGATTTTTTTAAATCAAGACATACAATCTGAATTTAAAGGGAACTCCACCAATTTTACAAATCAAGTTCAATTTACTCGTCACAGAGTACAAGTGAAAACAGTCTCCACATAATGTCTTCAGTGGCTCTGGAGGGTGCTTTTGAAAGTAAAAAAAAAAATTTACCTGATGATGTCATAGTGATGTCATCGGGGTTATTTGGGTTTAGGCTTGGGGACTACACATTTTTAGCAAAAAGCCTGTGTTACAAACTGGGAGCTTCAAGTTTGAAAAACATGGACACTTACCAGGCATGGAGGGCCTAACAAAACACACTGTTGAGTTGGATTATGGGAAATGTAGGATCCTAAGTGTTTGGGGTTTGACTTTACTTCAGAATAAAAGTCAGCATATCTCAGGCTCTGCCCTTTTGATTTTAAATTTTGGACAGAAGCAGGCTAGCTGTTTCCCCCCTGCTTTCAGTCTTTATGCTAAGCTAGGCTAACTGCTTGCAGTCTCTAGCTTAATATTTACCGTGCAAACATGAGAGTGGTATCGATCTGTTCGTCTAACTCTTGGCAAGATAGGAAATATTTCCCGGAAAAGTCAACATTTAAGTCACATCATAATATTACACTAACTAAACTCATATATACTTCAGTTCAATTCTTTAAATCTATAAAGGTCTCCCCACTCCTAAGTGCAATACTAATTTGCTGGAGTGCTCCTTAAAAATGGAAAACATGGGGTTAATAAGGGTTTAATATGCTCCTAATGTAATGTGGTAGGTTGGAGTGTGAGAATACTGTGGGAATCTACATTCCAAAAACAAATTCACAGAGTATCATTAATGTTGATTTGCTCTTAGAGATTCTTAGACTGACTGACTTGGAGGCTCACTTGAAGTTTTCCTCTTTCTCTCTGGGATATGACATTTCTCTTCAGAGACTCAACTCTCACGTTCATTCTCTAATCGTACAGAGGCGTATGACCCTGAGGATGGGAATAAAAGAAGAAGAAATTACTTTCATTAAGAAATTCAGATTTCCCCCATCCTTTTGATCTTGTGCCAGAAGAACATTTATGCTGATGAAATGCATAAATAAAGTTCTTAAATTATCCCGTTCCTCTTTAGCGCATGTATCAGAGTTGGAGAACTTCCAGACAAGACAACTACAATCACAGTGAGTGCCTCTGAAAGGGGATGATTTAGGAGATGGCCTGCCACTCGTTTAAACGTCATGTAGCTCAGCTTCAAGACTTTACTGGTAAAGTGCATATGAAGCCATTTCCTGCAAGTGATGTGAAGGAAAGGAGTCAATATGTGCTGTGCCAGAAGAATCAACAATATCAGTGTGTTTATTTAATTTATTTCTTTAGGACGAATAATCGTCATTCCAAGATGTTTTCTAAAAAGCATCTACTGTGTGTGTCAGGAGATATTTTTAAGCTGCTGTGGTCATCAAGATGCTTCATCCCTCATCTACCAAAAACAAAGCCCTAACCTCCTCATCAACTAGCACACTGAAAGCTGCACTGGTACTGGTACAAGTCCAATCATCTCTCTTTAAAAGTGTCTTATCTACGATCTGGAAAGTGGAAGGTTTGTGTTTCGTAGGCAAATAACTACCTGACAACATTTGTTTTAGTGTAGCTTCAATCTGCCAAGTGACGTCTACCACATGACATCACTTGAGGCAATTTATCGGATTTTGCGCAGCTCTCTCTGAAGCCACAAAAGCCTTTATACAAGCAGTGGAACTCCCCAATCCTGTAAACAGACTTTGATGTGTAAAATTGGTGGAGACGATATTTTCCTTACTGGCTTCATATGGACCTGGAGACACTCAGCCTCTCCTGTATGAATATGAATCCGATCATCACTTATTTCAAAATGAAAACAAGAGCGAGTTTGAAACAAGAGCGAGAACTAAACCCACTACTATTACCTAACATTTCCACTGTAATGGCTCATTGCATTGTACAGCTACTTCCCATCTCAGCTTCCAGGAATGACCTACAAACTTACCTACGATATTGCTGACACTAAGAAACCACAACCCCGTCACATCCAGTGAATGGACTGGTGACAAAACTGAACCATATTCTAATGAAACTGAATGAGGGAAACACTTCTGCAAAATGATATAGCTGTGCTCTTGCAAGATGATGTGTCTTTCCTGACAATATTGTGCAAGGAAATACTTTCATGTGTGTTGCACAACATAGCAGGAAAACAGGTCACAGTTTTGTTAAAAGGAATAAAAACACCCCAAATTAAAAAAAAACAAGTTAAGACGCCTTCTGGGATATGTCACTGTCAGTCATTTCCTCAGTCTGGTCAACTTTTGACGTGAAGAGTGATTTAGAAAGGTAAAAATTAGGAAACAGACAAGAGAACCCTCTAATCTAATCCAGTGTTGCCAACTCTCACACTTCTGGCGTGTGACTCACGCTCTCACGCTGCCCAAACTACTCTCACACCAAAACACTGCGACAGTAACAGAGATGAACAGGCCAACGTACATACTGTAAACCCCATTCTATGAGTAAAGGCTCTTCAATGACATGTTTGGTCCGCGATATGTGCGTGATGCTTATCACCGTGTTGATTGGACAGCTGCTCTGGCAGAAAACCCTGCGTCGGAGTGCAGAAGGCGTTCAAGCGAGCCAGTGAGTGAGTGTGTGTTCATATTTGGCTGAGTGAGTGAAAGAGTGTGTCTTCATGTATATATCTGGCTAAGTGAGTATGTGTGGTCATGTGTAGATTTGTCTGTGTGTGTGTGTGTGTGTGCAAGTGTTTGTGTATTGGCTATGTGTCTGGAGTAGGATAGGTTCTTGTGTTCTTTTGTTTCTTTTTGTTTATTTCTGGTTCTTGCTTGGCTACTTGTGAACATTCAATAAAACGGTGTAGTTCTGATATTGGAGTAGTTCTGACCGTGTTTGACTTTCACTAGTGAATGAACCTGTGTGCCCTTTAGTGTTTGTCTAATATTGTGAAATTGTGAGTATTTCCCAGGGTGGAAGTGGCTTAGTCAGGCAATATCCTTAAATCTTACAATATAAGCATGACGATGGGGGCCAACTGGTCAGCACAGGCTTTCAGACAGGGGGGAGACACTGTCTAGGCCTGGTGCCTTCCTTCCATCTTCGGTCTCTGACGCGCATCCTCTTCACGGATTTTGAGTGCAGGTGGGAGGCGGTGTGGAGGGGGGTTGCAGATGGTTGTGTGCGGGTGAGGGGTGTGAATGTGGGCTTATGAAACCTGCAGTAAAACACATTCAGGTTGTCGACTAGTTGATGGTGCTCCACAGTGTGTGGGGATGGTTTCCTGTAGTTGGTGATGTCCTGCAGGCTTCTCCACACTGACGCAGGGATTTCGCTTTGCTACTCTAATCTCCTTTGTATTTTTCACTTTATTTATTCTATTTTAAATATTTTATCTATTTTTGACATTTTACTTTTCCAGTATTCAATTATTACTATTGAATACTGACGGCTCGATAGTTTATTGGAATAGTTCAGTGCGTGTTCATGTAGTTAGTGTTAGTGCTTTGGTTATTTGCAGCTGTAAGCAGCAGGTATTTCAGTCCATGAAAGGGATTCAACCCATATGAAATAATTCCTCTTGACTTTAGACTTTATCTTTTGACTTTAACTTATGTTCTCTATGCCAAAGGAAAAATGTTTTAAGTTGCTGTGTTGGATGAAAATCTAGCTCAACCTTTCACCCTTGTTTTCATCAAACTAAGATTTTGGAAAATATACAGATGGTTTTCAAAGTATTTAGGTGACCTGAGGTTATGGCATTTCCTCAACACTTTAAAGGCCTTTGCAGTCTTTGAATTCCAGCAATAAAGAAAATGGGGAAAAGAGAAAAATACCTCAATTTAAGTCACAAAGTAGGATTATATATAGAGATAGACTATCATTCCATCAGCTGGAGAGAAGATCTAAAGGCAGGCCATGTACCTCTCCTCTCGTTTTCCTCTCTTACAACCAAACAGTGTGTTAAAAGAGATTGTCGGAGGGGTGAAAGAAAAACAGAGACAGTCAAAATGAAAGTAGAGTCCTTAGAGAGGGAATAATAAAAAAGAGAGGTGTATAAAAAGGGGATGCAGTGGGAGGACAGAGAGAATAAACAAGTGAGCAGAGAGGGAAAGAGTAAGAGAGAGAGAGCAGAGAGAATGGTTAATTTCAGCCTGTGGTACCACACCGGGAATCAATATTTAATTTCTTTGTCTGCTATGATAAGGAGAGAGTGAAATCATTTTGAGACTTCAGTTTACCACTCAATATACAAAATCATATGTGCTACACTACAGAATGGCTTGCTGGATTAGGACTTAAAAGCTTGAACCTAGATAATCTTCCAGAATGAGTATATTGAGGCTACATTCACACTACGTTTGTATTTTAAAACAAAAACTATCTCCGTACACACAAGCGTTTTATCACTGTTTCAGAAATAATCTCCATCCATACTACACGCCTGGAAACGCATATCACGTGACCATTCACGTGCACTGGGTATGCACGTAAACAGGAAGCAGATTGTCTACTCTGGTTGGTCGCTTAGTTAGTTGCAGAAAGTACTAAGAACGAAGAACAGCGATGGAGAAAAGTAAGAGCAGAGATTTCTCTGCTTGGACCGATGACCAGGTGGAACTGTTACTGAAAGGAAGTTTTGTAACTCATCGTCCATGTTGAATTAACCGCTGGTAGTCAAGGCTTATGTCGTTTGTTTTCTTTGAGAAAAGGGTCACGTGATAGGGGCGTGACGAATCAGGGAAGAGACCCAATCAGGAAGCAAATGTGGGTGTCTGCGGCAGTGTTTTAAAACGTCTCCATTTCTGCCTGTCCTCACTGCAATCCTGAAGTTTTCAAACTATAAGGGGGTCAGCAGCGTTTTAAAAGGTCTCTGTTTTAGGGGTTGTAAAGCGCTGGAGTAGTGTGGATGCTAGGTAAACATAGCAAAAATGATGCGTTTTAAAACTAAAACTTATTTGTGTGGATGTAGCCTGAGGCTATTCTTGCTTGAAAGAGGCTATGTTAGAGTTAAGGTTTAAAAAAAAAAAAAAGAAGAGAACACAGAAAAGAGAACACAATATAAAAACAAACCCATGTACGCACACAACCAGAGACAACAACACATGGATGAGCTCACTCATAAAACAATCTTGCAAAGAATCCATGTTTTATTTTCTTTGAGGTTTTAAAACCTTTCGTGTCCTCACCTTTGTTAACATCTTATTTTCATGACCATAGTGGAATGAAATCATTCCTTCCATTTTACACAAAAAAAAAAGCATAGCCCTAACATTTTGTACACTCAGCGTACATCAGCATTATGACACACCATATAAGCGGAGGGTGACAGAGAGTGGCAGCGTATCGTAATCAGAATGCAACCCACAGCAACACCAAGTGCCAAATGACAAAAACAACTTTGCATTATGTGTGTGCTGATGATAATAATAATTCCGTTCCGGACCGTCGTCTTTGGAAAAGCCATTTGCAGCTGTTGAACTGAAAAGCATGTCCCAGCCATCCAGAAATGACTGACTGGGATATTACAGTAAAGAGGCAAAGTGATAGAGGGAGGGAGGATGTGAGAGAGAAAGGAGTCAAGGAAAGATGATATAGTTGATATAGAGTTAGGATAAAACAACCATAGTGCTAAAACAATGACTGAACATGAACGATCAGCAGGAAATGCCCAAATTGTGTACTCCCAAATAAATTTCAAATGCCTCATCACGAGTGTACAGAAAGTACAGAAATGATTTTTGTTGCCTTTGAAATTTTAAACATTTTGACTTACCATAGTTAGTAATAGCAGTAACGATGACTTTTATATTCAAGTGTCATGACAGTGGCCGTTTATAGCTGGCATTAACGTGCCTTGGGGGATCCGATCACAAGTGGACAGCTCCAAGTACGTCAGTTCACACCAGGCATTACAATGCGTCCCCACGTGCGTCTCGAGTGACCACTTGTCATCGGATCTCCCTTCCCCGCTCTATATGCAAATTAACACGTACATCATGTCCGTTTGCAAAGACCAAATGCATTGTTGTTTTTAACCTGAATTTGATGAATTTACTGTTTATCAGACCACAAATGAGACAAGAATTGGGTTGGAAAAATGATAGACGCTTCCAGAGCGGAGTGTTTCTTCCAAAAACAGAACTTTAGAACTTCACTGATTTTAGTGAAACTGGATCATATTTTATGGAGAAAATATTTTCTGGTTTTTCCTCTAATGTCATATGGCTGCCCTGCCTCAACTCTCTGAGTTTCCCGATGGAAAGATAGCTTTACTTGTTGCTCAAGTAGCCGCTAACTGCTGCTCCGAGCTCCGAGTCTGGGCAGAGTCTGCTAGGGTTAATAGGACCTCTACCTGCATGGCTATCTGAGCTAACTAGCTAACGGCAGCTACAGTTACCAGCAGTTAGTGGTTACTTTAGCGACAAGTAAAGCTATCTGTGTGTACTCCATCCATGAGAATCCATTTTGCCTGTTGTTGTGGCTTCTTGTTGTTTGGCATTTTAATATGACACCATTGGCGCTCATATGAGTACATAGGCCTACTTTCACTTATGTAGAGGACGTTAGTTAAGTAGACGGTCCTTCAATGTGGCCCAGGACACATATGAGGCCCAGACTGCCTCTGAATGTGGTCTGAGCGATCAGATCTCAATGCATCTTCAATGTGTCTTGGGTGCATTCACACCTGTACTTAGAGCTGTCCACTTGTGATCGGATCACCCAAGACGCATGTTAATGCCAGGTGTAAACAGGGCCAGTGTGACAGTGAGCCACCAGCATACCCAATACCAGGACCCTGAAACTATCATTTATACCCGTGCTTTTCCTGCTGTGACATGTCAAAAAGCCTACTGTATAATATATTGTAAAACATACAGTAGGTTATGCTTTACCTACATTTGTATAATGCATTTTCCCACTCACAGTAAAGAAATCCTCTGTGCTTTTTTCTCTAGCTATTGATCAAATGATTGCTGAGTGGGTTAAAAGTCAACCTTGCAGAAGATTGCCCACAGAGAAACAGTGCATTGACGGAATAGACATTGATTAATCCTAGCTAAGAGCAATTATGTATATTCCAAGGCCATAGGTTATACACAATTTAGGCTATAATCTGTCTTTAATTCATTTAGGGGCCATCTATTAAATAGAAATTAATCTCAAGAAGGCTCTGGCTGCGTGAATACACCTGCCTCCACCTATTAAAAATAGTAAGTCTTACATGGACTCTGCAAACCAGGCAAGCTACAAACTACTGTTGGATGAATGTATCACACCATAGCACCTGACGAATATCACAGCCAGAAGTAATGACAGTGCTCATTCTTCACCTAACACACATTTTCATATGCTTTCCTCTACTTATGTCCTGTCGCTGTGATATGAAACTGTGATGGAAGGGGCACGCTGACAGTCACATAAATACCTTCTGAGGCCGAGCAGCTTCTCCTCGTGATTATGCATATTCATGGCACCTGCCGAAGTCGCACAATGCCTTCCCTGACAATACAAGAACTATGGTAATTCAAACATATTGCAGACAGCGTACTGTTTCAAGTATTATGCCAAGTGTGCTGTCGAACCATCTTGGATGGCTGCACGGCCATAAAGTCAGAGACTCATTCTGGTGATTTACTGTGAGCTTCTTTTCCACGGGTTTTATGTGGGAAAACATAAATTAGACATATAAATTCGATTTGCTTGCATATTCCCTAATGTGGATGATGTTCATATTTACCATTTACAGTGTGATTCTGAAGCCAGCCTATTGTCATCCCTTCTTCATGTTTGAAAGCCTGTCATGGTGTCATAATTCAATTAAAATATCAGCCGTTATTTTTCCAGTCAGCGCATACATAAGAGCGAGTACGAGAGGACGATTTGTCACAGTGAATACAAATTGTGTTCAAAATCCAACACAAAATCCAACAAAGATCTATGGCATTTGAAATACACTGTGTGGATGGTTTCAATTATGCATGGTTATTGTTCTGGGGGAATAATCTTTATGTGATATTTTACAATGTTGCAGGTGGAAGAGGTTTGATTATTCAGAGCAGACCAGTATATACATTCAATAATGTAACTTACCTTTTTTTCCTACATTTAACCAGTAACATTAACCTGTAATTATTTCTGTAAGTAGAATTTTTAATGATCTTGAGAGTGTTTTTTGGGTCCCATGGCCCCTGGTGCATTTTCATGATATTTTCTATTGTGGTATCCAGTTAATTGGATATGGAGGTGTGATAGACACAAGTTTGGACTGGATGTGGATTGTGTGTGATGGTGACTAAACCTGCACAAGAACCGAGCAAACGCCGTTCACTGATGAAACCCAAAAAATATGAAATTCTTGTCATTAATTTGTTTTGGTTGTTTAGTATTTTTTTTGGGAGGGGGACTGATGTGCCATGAATAACATGAAGTTATAGATTTGAAAATCTGGTTGAATATTTTGATGTTCATTTCAACATGTTGCATGGCAAGCGAGCATTGACAGTGCAGTACATACAGTACATGGACTTGCTCAAAGTTATTGGCAATGTTGAGAAAACTTTGCACTCTACATTTCGAATGCCCCAGAGTTGCCCTGTGGCTCATTCTGAACCAGACATGGAAAAAAAGACAGACAGTGCTCCTGTTCTAATCAGCCTTGACTCACTTGAAAGGATTACAATTACACCTGTTTATTCTGCATCAAAATACTATCAGCCTGCTGGACTCACTCTATTGATGTCAATATGGTAGAGCCAGGTGTGTGTGGGGGAGAGAGTGAAACACCGAGATGATGGAGTCAGTCAGAAACACCAAGAAACAGGCGTTTACTGAAGTATAAAGTGATGGTAAATGGACTTTTCAACCTTAACGGTTCCCAAAGCGCTTTACAGATTGGTCTCATTCACCCATTCACACACACACTCACACACTGATGGCGATGGAGCCTCCATGCAAGGTGCCGGCCTCCATTTGGAGCAACTTAGGGTCAGTGTCTTGCCCAAGGGCCCTTTGACATGTGGACAGCAGGAGCTGGGGATCAAACCGCCAACCCCAAGATTAATGGACGACTCGCTCTATAAATATAAGATATATGTTCCTTAGAATGTGTACCATAGGTTAAATTTGTCACTATGGGGGTGTACTGTGGTGTGTATCTACAAGAGACACTTATGTATGGGCAACAAGTTCTTGATTCATACTGAAATAATTAAGGCCACCAGTGTGGCAAGTGGGAATGTGTTTCATTAATATTTCTTCCATCACCAGTATCTACTTACAGTATGTGTGTGTTCATGTTGGTGACTGGAAAATCTCTCTAATCACATCAGCTTGATTGTGAATGGGTTGGTATACTGGATGAGATCAGCTTGTGTATACGTCTACCAATACATGCTCTAGACCTATGAAACCCTATGTCAAGACAGCAACAGGGACAGAATCGGCTGCAAGTTTTGTTGTAGAATATTAAATGTCCATGCCTAAATAAGCAACAGACAAAGTTAAAGTTTTGGGAAAAAAAAGAGTTAAGCCCTGGCCATTTTACATCAGTGAGAAAGGCAAGGACAAAAACTGAAATACAAGAATCATGAAAATGGTTCTAATTCTGCACATTATTACATGTTCCTTTTGCTCATAAACTGAGTGAGAAAATATGTTCTCAGGGCCTTTAAGCAAAATGGCTGTGGCCCAGCAAGGAGCTGCCTCCATCAAAGTGTGCATTTCAGTACTGAATATGTCCTAACAGTTCAGCAAGGTCTGTCCCATATCAAAGTCTTTTCGAAATGAAGCTAAGAAATACTTCTTTCCCAGAAATGTTTCTAACTATTCACAGTGTCTAGTGACCTAGACAGAGATGTTGCTGTCAAATCTTTTAATGTTTCAACATTCTAAGCACCACAAATGAAAATTATTTTAGCCTCCAGAAATCTCAGAGATAGATATCTCAAAGCAAAAAAACAAGTCTAGTAGTATGTATATGTATATTTCTAATAGACAGGGTTGGATAAGAGTATTTACACTAATTTAGTTAAATTAAAGAGTAATTAGAATGTATGTACATATACACCGATCAGCCATAACATTATGGCCACTGACAGGTGAAGTGAAGAACATCGATTATCTCATTACAACGGCACCTGTCAGTGGGTGGGATATATTAGGCAGAAAGTGAACATTTTGTCCTCAAAGTTGATGTGTTGGAAGCAGAAAAAATGGGCAAGCGTAAGGATGTGAGCGACTTTGGCAAGGGCCAAATTGGGATGGCTAGACGACTGGGTCAGAGCATCTCCAAAACTGCAGCTCTTGTGGGGTGTTCCCGGTCTGCAGTGGTCAGTACCAAAAGTAGTGCAAGGAAGGAAAACCAGTGAACCGGTGACAGGGTCATGGGCGGCCAAGGCTCATTGATGCATGTGGGACAATGTTGTCCGATTCAACAGAAGAGCTACTGTAGCTCAAATTGCTGAAAAATGTAATGCTGGTTCTGATAGAAAGGTGTCAGAACACACAGTGCATTGCAGTTTGTTGCGTATGGGGCTGCGTAGCAGCGGACCGGTCAGGGTGCCCATGCTGACCCCTGTCCACCGCCGAATGTACCTACAATGGGCACGTGAGCATCAGAACTGGACCACAGACCAATGGAAGAAGGCAGTCTGGTCTGATGAATCACGATTTCATCATATGGATGGCCGGGTGCGTGTGCGTCGCTTACCTGGGGAAGACATGGCACCAGGATGGGAAGAAGGCAAGCCGGCGGAGGCAGTGTGATGCTTTGGGCAATGTGATGCTTTGGGCAGTGTGATGCTGGGAAACCTTGGGTCCTGCCATTCATGTGGATGTTACTTTGACACGTACCACCTTCCTAAAAATTGTTTCATGGAAACAGTATTCCCTAATGGCAGTTCCCTCTTTCAGCAGAACAATGCGTCCTGCCACACTGCAAAAATGGTTCAGGAATGGTTTGAGGAACATGACAATGAGTTCAAGGTGTTGACTTGGCCTCAAAATTCCCCAGGTCTCAATCCATTCGAGCATCTGTGGGACGTGCTGGACAAACAAGTCCAATCCATGCCATCCCCACCTCGCAACTTACAGGACTTAAAGGATCTGCTGCTAACGTCTTGGTGCCAGATACCACAGCACACCTTCAGAGGTCTAGTGGAGTCCATGTCTTGACGGGTCAGGGCTGTTTTGGCGGCAAAAGTGGGACCTACACAATATTAGGCAGGTGGTCATGATGTTATGGCTGATCGGTGTATATAGTACAAACAAATATCTCACTAAATTAGCAAATCTCCACAGAAATATCAAGCTTTCAGTGAAACATATATATTATAACATAATATTATTAATCTTGTAAGCTCCATAAGAACAATATAAGAGGCATTATGGAGTCATGTATGAATGACTTATGGCCTATTGAGTATGGGACACACAGCAGCATGCACTATAAACAACGTAGGTCCCCACACAGAGCTCAGAGGGGTTTAAATAGCACCACAGTAGCCAACTATACTTGTATAATGCACACACAAGCACGTATATCTACACACTCTCTCTCTCTCGCTCTCACACACACACACACACACACACACACACACACACACACAACTACACAGGTTCATGGCCACTTCTTGGAGAGAGGGCAGATGAAGGATTTGCCACTCTGGTCTTTTTTCAGTCTAACAATGCGCTGTCCACTGATGACCATTTGTTTTCAAATGGAGGTACCTGCTACAAGCCACCCACACTCCGACTGGGGACACATACATCTCTGGAACAATACCCAATTATAGCACAAGCTCTTCTCCATTTGTGTTGTATTCTTCTAGCCACCAAAGCTTCCCTTGTTTCTCTTCGACTTGCCTTCTTTCTGTCCATCCACTCCCCTGTTGTCCCTGCTCACGGTGTAAATCCCCTACAAAAAAAGTATCTACTTGTATTATAATTGGTTCCCAAGCACCCATTTCAAAACTATCAGTCCAGCAGCATCTCGATTTGGAAGACAGGTCCCAGCAAAGTAAGATAAGTAGGAAGTATTATGGCCGCTGCGCAAACATGATTAACGACATGCTTAGACCTGTTTCTAAATATTGGGAGGTGGGGAGCGTACCTGGGGCAGCTCTTGAGATGATGAATAGAGCGATAGAGTGTGCCAGAGATACAGCTGCCACCGAATGGACAATTAGGTACATGGAGGTGAGACGAGACAGGAGGGTAAACTTTAGAGTAAACACTGAGGAGGGACTCTTGGAGGATTCTTCGGTTGGTACAGTGTCACTCTGTAGAGCTGTAATGATGTATTTAACCCTTTTGATTTCCTACAAGGACGTGTCAAAGCACCAAAAAGGATTTTGTAATGATACAAATCCAATGGGCCAATTTTAAGAGCTATCTACAGGTAATTTATTTAAATGTTTCCGTTCAACAGAAACACTTGTATACATCATTTAATTACTCATTATAGTAATGTATAATTGTTTCTGCAGTGGATCAGCCATTTTCTGGTTACATACCTTTTGGTAGTGCAGCTAAAACAGAGAGAGATAATAAGGGAGACAGGCAGGTGATATATGAAGTGTCTGACTCAGACCTAGAATATCACAGGTCTTGTGTGTCATCAAATTTCTGAGTGGACAAGGGCCACATATGAGGGCAATGGACCTATTTAAAAATAATTCTGGTCTGTTTCTCTCATTCTGGTCATTTCTCATCATTTCTATTGGCAATGATAACATTGTAGCCCAGGTTAGGGTTAGGGTTATAGGAGACCTGGTTCCAGACCTCTAAATTGCTGCTAACATCTCAGATTTATTCAGTGATTCAAATAGGTCTGGAATTGTGCTCATTGATGGCTGTTTCTCCAGCATACTGTAAGAAAACCTGAGAGGAAACGCTGGTAATTCTAAAAAAAAAAATCCCAACTTGAAATATTGCAAAAAAAAAAGCTTGGCTGAGGTGGAAAAGTTGGTGTATTGATAAAAGTAATACGCGACACTGCAATGGAAACAGTCTTAGCGAATAAATCACCAACTTTTTATCTCAAACTCCTGATATTCGCCTAACAGTAATGGATGAAAATGCACACTAATGAGCATTTTCTTTTGCCTATTTTCTGGAAATTTGGTTAAAATTTATGTTAAATTTGGATGGAAACTTGAATACTCAGAGCTTTGTAGGCAAGATTAAGAATTTTCCTTAATTAACATGGCGAGTTAAAGTAGAAGCAAGAAGTTGGTCTGTAAACTGTTACAGTGAAGAATGACAAATGACTGGATTAGAATATCCTGTTAAAGATAAAGAGTACAGGTCTGAAGATGGTTGTAGTAACATACAACTCAGCTGGCCAACAAAGCCCAATTTAAACATCTTTACATAATCTGATTTTATATTTCTTCAGTAGTGTATAATATACTATAATAGTGTATAGGCAATATTGTAACCAAAACGAAACCCAAGCCAATGTGGGCACAATTATTAAACAATCCTCTTGTGACTGAATTGTTATATCTAAAGGAGCAAAGCCAGCATTCAGGCAGACCACTGTAAAACAGTCACAGATGGGGTTGAAGCACCATCTATTGAAGTGGGCATATGCGGCAATATATAGCAATATATATATGAAATTTGAATTGAAATGTCAAGCTGAGTGAGAAATTGTCCTCGGGCAATGAAGAAAAAGCCAATCAGATTGAAGCATGCGGTATACAGGCTCCTGTGCGTTTCCTCTTCCCTACAGCAGTATTTACATTAGCACTAATGTCCCCTGGGTATTTTGACCAGTAAGAAAATGACGTCTGAGCATAAGGTATATATGAACCATATTGCTTAAAGAAGAAAGTGTTGGAGCTGCTGCTGCAAGCATGAAAAGTTTAACATGAAGCCTGACAGAATGAATGAAACAGCAGAAGCAAAGTATATATGCACACATTGTCAGAGTTTTTTTCCTTTTTCTATGAAGGATATTTCATCAAAGAACATCAAAAGTGGAAGTTACTTTCTCTGCCTCCTTTTTTCTTCCTCTCTTTATATGGCAGACACTGTCTGTAGCTTCATTACAGCTTAATGTCACAGGTAGGCTGGACCATTTCTATTAATTATGGTAGAGCGGGGGAATAAAGGGACATTGCGCTGTACTATCTGTCCACTCGTGACCTCAGGAACGTGAATCTTCCCTGAGGATGGATGACTAACTTAAAGACATAAATAAAAATACTGTATAGCATAATATGAGGAGACAAAAGAGAGAAAGCGAGAAGTGAGAGAGAGATTTTAATGAGGAAAATGAGAGGGTGGGGAGATTCAGTGCTTGCTGCTGATGAAAGAGGAGATTAAGAAGTGTTAGAAGGAGAGGGAGGAAGGTATGTGATGTAAACAGGGGGATGTAGTGCTTAAGGGAGAAGGGGAAGAACAAAAAAAAAGGCGGAGGAGGTGGAGGAAGGAAATGAGAGAGAGTGACGATGAGGTGTGTTTTTTTCAAAAGGCAAAAGTTTGCAAAGTTTAAAGAGATAGTGAAAGTTGGGAAGAAAGTATCTGCGAGGGTTGAACATATCTGTAAAACACCCCCAGGTTGGAATAAAGAGACAGTTTGGGAGGCTGAATCATAGAACTGCTCTACTTAATCAGCAGAATGGCCATTGCAGATTGTGTGAATGTGAAGTGTGGGATGGGGTGAGAGTGTTAGTTTTATTTAGATTGTATTGAGAGTCATCCTCCCCCTCTCATGGAACAGGTGACATACTTTAAAGAGCAGTCAAAGTCTCCCTATTTCTTGTGGTTATGTTTCTCTTATTATTGTGTTAACTATTGTGTCAATCTGTTAGAGAGAGCAGAACGTGTAGAGATAGGGAGTGAAAGCAGAGCACAAAGAGAGGGTGAGGAGAACAAGGTTAAGAGATTAAAGTGGAGCAGAATGAGCATGATATGGGTGGAAAAAGTCAAAATGGTGTTTCTTAATATGGGGGGAATACAGATGGCAAAATCTGGGTAAGAAAATTAGCTAACTGGCAGAAACAGAAACTAGCAAAAACAATGTGTTAATATGATATATTATGGGGTTATACTTTAAAGGAAAACTCCGGTATTTTTAAACCTGGGCCCTATTTGTTTTTTTACATGTTTTGGGGTCTAAATGACTAATAGTTTTTAATTGGTCCAGTAGATCACCTCTGGCAGCATCTGCGAACGGGCTGCGATAGCTGCAACGTAATCCTTGCAAAGTCCGTCCACTAAAAGTGCTTGTTTTTGCCACTGACAGGCTCTGACTGTTATTCTAAGTATAGTAGTAGCTATAGTGGTAATGGTAGTAGTACTTCTACTAATGGTAATAGTAGTAGAAGTAGTTTAGTAGTAGTGGTAGTAGCTGCAGTAGCAATTTAAGTAGCACTCGTAGCTGTGTATGTAAAAGTATTGCTAGTCACTCTCCATCTGAAGTAAGCTGCAGTAATCGCTGAGGTAATAGTGGACTACTAGTAGAAGAAGCAGTATCCTACACATAGAGGCTTTGATTGTGCACTCACAAACACCCTCTTTTGGGTTGGGCACGCAATGTACATAATAGTGACTGTGTCATCGGCTGCCAGGTGAAAATAATAATACACTCAGAAGTTACCTTACATTGGGTACCTTTTAACAGACACTTTCAATAACATCCTTATCCATCAGGAGGCCTTGCATCTCTGCAAAATGTTGAAGATTTTCTGCCAACTTAGCAACTTTCTTGCTAGATTTGACAGCTTACGACCCCTTCAGCCTAGCACCAAATCTTAGCTCCTCTCCCTTGAAGAGAGTCGCCAATATTCCTCAGTCAGTGTGCAGTTATGCTCTCATGTGGCTGCAGCTCTCTGGACTGACCGAGGCCAGCGATTAGGAGAGAGCAGCTGCGCGTTCAGCCAACCAAACAGCTGCCAGACAGAAATGTGAATGATCTGTGAATGTGTTCCTAAAAACTAATTACTAATCCCCATTGTTAGTCATGTGAACTCCTCCTTTGTTTTGTTCTAAATTATGTAATTTGACTTTGTTTCTTTTTTTTTTTCAGTTTAGAGTCAGTTTATTCTGTCTACAATGAAAATTTTAATTTTAAATGTCATCCTGTTTCACTTCCAGCTGTTCTTGTTTTAGCTGATTAATTTACTTTAAATTTTAATTACTTTATGTATTCTTAAGGTTTCATTATTTTACAAATTTGGCTTTTTATTCTTTTTGCTTTTTATCGCCATGTATATCTAAGTTTTTTCTTTGTGCTTCTTGGTGCCTAGGATCTTTTGTTTCTTTTTTAATTCGGCTATATTGTAAATGAGGTTGAATGAATGAATAAAACGTTTTTGAAACTACAGGTAGATCTAGATGCACATAGATGAGATGATAGCTTGAGGAATAATAAAAATAGCAAACAATAAAGCTAATTAGAGTCAGTTAACCCAGTGTGACTTAAAAAAATCTTGTATGTGCATATGCTAATTGTTGTGTAATGGAGTCAGGCACATGCAAATTAGCCTGTGATGTCATCTAGTGACATCTAGCTTTAAACATAGTTGGCAACACTGCCTGTCATTAGAAGTACAGAATTACATCACAATTAACTTTCAGTGGACTGTTTAATGTTGGCCTGATATAGTGCTAGGTGTGGTAGTGGCAGTATTACTACCAGAAATAGAAATACTATTACTAGTTATTTGGGGTTAATTGCACTAATAGTAGCAATACTGCAAGTTACCCTTGATATCTAAGGTGTGCTGCAGTAGTAGCACCAGTATTATTGGTACTAGCAGTAGTAGTCATATTGCTAGTTACACTGTACATCTGCAGTGTGTTGCAGTGATGTTAGCAGTCATAGAAGTGCAAGTAGTGGTAGTAGCAGTAGTGGTAGAGCTAGCAGCAGCAGTAATACTTACTCTCTGTATATCTGAAGTGAGTTGCAGCAGTGTTGGAGAAGCTGTAGCTCTGAGCGTCTCTGTACCTCTAACTGGAGAGTTCAGACTGACGTAGGCCACTGCACTGCTCTTTAGGACAACGCTGTTATCCTGATGGGAACACACACACACACACACACACAGGTTATCATCATTACACTACCAATAGTATTCATAATTGTTGTCATCACGCTTCATGTGACCTTATCATCACTATCTCAAGTGGCCTTTCCAGTTTTTAGGATTACATTATTGTTGTTTCTGCTGTTGCTTGCAGTGCCATCAGATTAAAACCAAATTTTTAATCTAATCTGAAAATTTTATGAAGTATACCTAAGAATGCAAGACTGAGCGTTTTTATTGTAATTCTATAGGATGTGGTGGGTTGTTCTCTTATTGTGGCAGCATTCCTATCAAACAGTAGAACACAGCTGTGCACCCACTGTTTTGCTTGACTCTCCACTTCCTTCTTGTAATTGTTAATTGTGGCCATTTCCACATTATTATATATATTATATTATTATTGTAACAAAATGACATACAACTTTCAGTCGAATTTCATCCAGCCAGTATTCACGTGTCAGTACAAGCTGCTGCATGAACCCTAACTATCATCTTCATGTATTAGTATTTTGGCTGTTAGCTGGCTGTTAACTGCTAACTAGCCCTAGCAGTAGCATATGTTGGAGAAAGAAGAGTTTTTTATGAAAAGATAAAAGGTTTCTTTATGTGTATGGTGCTCCTCATAAAGTATAGTATGTACTATATTATGGTATACATGTATGTTGCCAGCACCTACTTTCATTTATTGTGTTTTTACATCGGCCTCAGTTTTAATCATTTCAGAAGCCACAACCTTTTCACCCCGACGCTGACATTTAATAAAGCAGATGCTCTTGTGCTTGCTGACCTTTCCCCACTCATAGGACCCAATGTTCCCCAGGGCTGAGCCTCCCCACGAGCAAAACACAGTGGTACGGTCTGGCACCCATCCTTGTTTGGTCTGCTCTGTCAGCGCTGCGATGAGCTGATTCATGATTGCTGAAGCCCCGCCTCCCTGGTCGCTGTCATGGCGACTGCCAACCAGCACGTAGCGATCTGAAGACAAATTAAAAAAAAGAGTTAAAGGTGAAGCTTTATTTCTTTGGTTGTAGGTGAATTTTGCTACTGCACCATATGTATTATATATTTATGTATGGGTCATTTATGTTCACATGTATTAAATTAAAAACACTACAGTTATAACAAATACAACTGTGCTTGTGGTTGTACTGCTAAGCAGTCACGAGGGCCAATGTGAAACAAGTTTCTAGTTTTCAGTTCTTGTCAAAGCAGATGTAGTGCTGCTGTCCCATGTACAGTAAAGAGCAGTAGATGTTGTGTGTCATTGGAACACTTTAAAGCGGATGATGAAGAAGCAGATCTGTAAGATTTTATTAACACAAATTTTAATGAAACAGAGGCAAGTATGAACAGCCCCAGGAGAAAAATTTAAGCTAAATAAAAAAAACAAAAACAACAACCAACAAATAAAACCCATAACCTCACAGAAAATTGGCACCTACTCTCCTACTACTATAGACCAGTGACTGTCCTTTTACCTTCTCAGCCTCACCTAACTGGAAGATGCCACCTGCTCAGGTTACCATAGGGTGACCTAGGCCGATACAACACTATAACACAATAAGAAACAAAGCATTGAATTAAGATTCTCTGTTACTGTTGACAGTCATAATTTCGAATATGCCCATAGGCGCACACACACACACACACACCCATGAGTGCACCAACTGTATATTGCAGTTGTATAACAGTTTTACCCATCTTCCCACAACTTGGCAGTGCCCAGTCACTTACTGCTTAGGCCACCTTATGAGGCACACCTGTTACTGATTGAGCAGATTATCTGTACCAACACAGACACTGGAAACAGGCTAATGAAAAGGGAGGGAAGCAGCCTTTTTCAAGGCAGAATATCTCTATAATCATTTTAGGCTTTATTTTCCTTCAGTAACGTTAGAGGATCCCAAACGGATGCTAATTTTTAAATGTGAATTCAATGAGAAGTGCAAGGTGTATGCTCATGGTAGTCATGGTAAGGCATATGGGATAATATGGGCATATGTGCTAACTGTATATGTATACTGTATTTTTATTGCATTTTCTTTGTAATTTAAGGATCTTGTGCGATGGAGGGATTCTAACACAGTTTAGGCCTGTTAGTTGTGTTTGTCTTCCTTAATGCTTTTTAGAGCTTACCCCTTTGTCTATTAATACATTTTGAATCAGTTTTACCTTGTTGCATTTAACTGCAGGGACACTTTAGATCATTAAGGGTTACCATTAATTCTAATTGACTCAAAAACGCCCCTTGATGTTATCTAGTTTGAAAAGATGACATGTTTGACATGAAGACATGTGTTTTCCTTTTTTTGTATTAAAATCAATCATAATAGACCCCTTTTCTGTAATAAATATGATGTTTTGTTATGTGGGTGGAGCTTAGCTGGACACAATAATTCCCTGAACATGTTAGCTAACGCTAGCTAGCAGGTTTTGTTGGCTTGTTTTTTAACAATGGCTGAAGAAAAGTCACTCTGAATATGTACAGTCACTAACACTCCTTCCACAATTGCCATTGCAACTATGGCAATTGTAGAAAGGGAGACAACACTAAAATAGTTTCCTCTATGTTTTGTCTCTGGCCATACAACTAACTAACGAAGTTAGCTAATGCGTTAAAGAGTTAGCGTTACGAGAGAAATCACCTATTCCTCCTAGTTCCCCACTTTCTGATTAGGTGGGCATGACAAACCTTTAGACGCATAACGTTGTATGTGTTGTAACGTTGACACATAACCTGGCAGTGGCAGGTGGTATGCAATGAGATTTCAATTTGGAGCCATTACTCCTTCGATTCTGGCATCCAACAACACAACAGAATGACATTTTCAGTAGGTTTATGTAGCCTACTACTCTGAGGTGGTTCGTGTTTGCCTCCAGTTTTTCGTTTGTTTTGCCTCCAGCTAACGCTGTGATGTAATCATGACGTTGGCACTAAAAGGATCTACAGGTATATGCAATATTAATATGCTTCATGCATTTGCTTTAATAATACATAGAGGTCATTGCATCAAGACCAATTGGATGTAAATAGAGAATTATAAAAGTAAATGGTGAATAGAGATTTATCAAAAGAAAATGTATATCACAAAATATTATTAAAGTACAGTCTCTAAGTGTGTTTCTCCAAGGAAACGCACATTTACACACACAGACAAATGCTCCAGGCTTCTGTGTACGCCTTATACTTCCAGCAAAGACAAAGTGTTGAGTATGGATGCACAGAGCAGCTTCCTGCAGGCAAAGAGAAGAACAGAGCAAACCTCATCACTCCAACACAAGCTGCTGATGACTTTGTTTGAGAAAGGAGGTGCTTAGAGAAGCCTGCTAGCTTAGCCTAAGAATCTGACAACATATTATTGCATGGAGAGCAGCTTCCAGAGTAAATTCCATTACTGTTAACTGCTTCAAATCAGTCATATGTGAAAGTGCAATTTGCTCTATTTTTTTATTTAATTGTATGTTTTTTCATGGGTATGTTTATTGCTCAGAAGGGATGCACACACTAAAGGTTAAATGAAGCATTCATAGGAAACACTTATTAATAAAAAAACAAATAAAATACATGAAGTCGTGTTCTCGCTGCCCTTAGGCCAGGACAAATCATTAACGGTTCAGCAGGCATCAACTGAGGTTTAGTGTAGCTGATGGTTGAGGATGAACTGAAATCACTGCAAACAACAAACTATAGTTTGACTTTAATGGCCACACAGGTGCCACTGACCACTGGTATTTTGTCCTCAAGAAAATACATATTTGGTACACTTTTTAGAGGATAAGTCTTGAGATATTCAGTTTTTCTAATTATCAAAAAATCCCATGAAAAAAATATATCTTATTCTCCTGAGCCATAGAGCTCCACAAAAACTACGAAAAACACATCAATGAGCCACACTATTGTGCTCCTATGTTCCATTTCCATCAAACATAGGCAGATGAGATTGACCCTGTGAGCGGTCTACTAAAACAAAGGGTGACCTCTTATAGTATCCACCCTTGGGTGCTACCACAAACAGGGGTGACCTAGAGTGACCTCATTTACAAGCAATGTCTAAATATACACATTCATAAACATAACAGCAAAGCTAGCAAACAACTTGACATATACTCCCCCACCCCCAACACTATCCCATCTGATGGAACCCTCCCAGAATGATAAAAAGGTGTTTGGGTTGGTTTGGTTGGGGACTGTTTTAACAGAGACAGGAAAGCACAGGTAAGTGTGCAAGTGTTATTCATGGTGATAATTTTATGTAATTGTACACATGAAAAGTGACGGAAGTAGTGTGAAGAATGAAAGCAAACTTTTTTCTGGTTGTAGGGAGTTACAAAATGGTTGATGGTTGTTTTTCAAATTTGTGAAACGCCCCCCTGGTTTGCAGAGGGTGAAAAAAAAATGTATTGGGAAGGGATGCCACTGCACCCACCAATGAGATGGAAGAAAGTTAGCAACATCATTCAAATAAATGCACCTTAAATATGCCTGCTATTTGCAACCAATTAATGCATTTCTTACATTTTTTGTTGCGATTAAAAGTTTCTGAGCCTGTTTGTGTGCAGACAGAAAATACGAATTATTTAAATTGGCGTATTGAAAAACCCTGCCATGGACTGTGTAGTATTTGTGTGCTAGTTGTGTTGGGCTGCTCTGGGTGAAACTACAGTGCTGCTTTCATGTTGCAGTTTGTCCCTCCACATTAGTTTAAGCATTGTTTGCATATAGCAATACAGATTCATGCAAAATTATGCTGTCTCTGACTCAAAACCTTTGCGACTGTGCATGGATTCCCATTCTGTTTAGGTTCGAGATAAATGAGCGCAGAACAGACATATGATCAAACGGCAACAACCAGTTAAAGTGTCGCTCCTTCCAGAGATTTGTGGCCCATATTATCTGCTTTAGTGGCCCATTATGGCTGCCTAATATCACACTGTAAATCAGCAAGGTAATTTTCCACCACTGACTGGGCAGGACAGGTACAGTAGCAATGCATTGCTACGAGTAGAAGGGAGAGGGGAGGGCGGGAGAGGAGCACGGCTGTGGGGGCGAGGCAAGGACAAGATAAAGGGTCTCCTCTGCAGGATGACAATTAAAAAGGAATAAGGGCAGAAACGGCTACGCAGAAGGGGCCGGGCTGCCATTTAAACATTAAAAGGACATAATACATTTGGAAATGACCTGAGCTGACCCAGGGCTAGGACAGGGGAGGACACCAACAAAGAAAGGAAAAGAAAAAGAAAGCGGATTCATTTCAAACATCCCAGTATGTCGAAGAAGCTCTGACTTGGAATAAACAGGGACAGGAAGACACAGAGAAACCATGATGGTGAAATTAGCTGCAGACATTGTTTAAAGCTCTACTAATCAATGTTTATTTCATTTCAATATTTAAATTCAATATTTAATTTTTGAATTAACAATGGATCAAATGACTAGATGTAATCTGCAGAGAATGATCACCTGACTCTATAGGTGTACAGAGCTTTTTAGCTCACTGTTTTATGTACGGCTCTCATATTCCGCTCTCACCAACCATTTTCCAGCAGCAGTTGGTGACTGTTTTTAGAAAAGAATCCACTGTACACTACCTGTGCAGCACCAAATGGCAGACAGACAAAGTCAGACACTAGCATGTGAATATAGCCGCACATTTAGCAGCTAAAGACCAAGATATTTCCCTGAGGAGTTGGTGGAGAGCAAAACAGAGCTAAAAGGTTAGTAGATGTTGGACTTCAAATGAAAGCTTATGTTGTTTTGTGTCTTCTGAGTATTTACAAATGCAATTGTTTGTCGCCACTTTTTAACTAATATGTAAGAGTTGGAGTTTTTCAGGTTGTTGTGAGTTCTTCTGCCCCTAAGTAACCAAAAAAACCCGGCACACCAGTAGGGCTGCAACCTACAATTATTTCATGTGCTGAATTGATTAATTCAACTCCAATTACTGATTAATAGTTTGGTCTGTAAAATATCTATTTCTACAAATAGTGAAAAATTGTGTATTTTGTCTGACCAACACTTCAAAACCCAAAGAGATTCCATTCACTATAAGAAGACTAAGAAAACTAGAAAATATTAATCTTTGAAAGCTAGGGGAAGAAAATGAAGTTAATGAATGATCCACTGTCTTTTGATAGTTACTAATCAATAATTCAGCTGATGTCTCAGCTCGAGTCAGAACAAATCATAGAATGCTGCCTTAGCACTGAGCCACAAGCTTCTTAGTCACCACACACATACACAAACACTTAACAATCATACGCAATTCTGCTTGAAGACACAAACACACACACACACACACACACACACACACGCGTGCGCACTGTCTTCTTGAGTTTCTCTTATTGGGTAAGCTGGGTAGCCTTGTCTGAAGTCATTAACATGCTAATGTGAACCCAGAGCCTGTCTTGGTTTATAATATATATTTAATGTATTAGAATATGCATAGTCCATTAAATAACTAATGTATTCATATTATTTATTGACCTGTGAATTTGCCTTCGTAGTATCTTGCATGTTTTCCCTTCATTTTTAAATATTCTTTCTTTTTTTCCATATGGAAAGTTTATTTACAAGAGTAAAAAATATATTATCAAAATGTATATGGATAACTTCCACACAGCCAGTAGTTCAGAGGTCTGTTCATGAACACAGTAAGCTGAGTCATTCTGGTCGCCTCCTCTATTTAAAAGCCACCTTCAGAGTGAGGGTATTTGTGGAACACTGGACTAGTACATCTAGTTCCTGTAATTTCTTTCTGCACTGAGAGACCAATGTGAAAAGAGTTGTAAAAGTAAAGCCACTGATATTATTTTTGGAGGCAAATCATGTTTAATTTTCAAACTGAATCACAGCCACCTGTTTACTGTAGCTGTGTACAGCATGACTAATACAGCTAAATCTGAGAAACCAGAGAGGACAAGAGTTTAGTACAATAATGTGCCAGTACACTGTACCACCAAATATCTGAAGCAGTAAATTAAATTTTAAATTGGTAATGTCAGGGATGATTTTTAGAATATTGAACACAGGATTATTGGTCAAGGATATAGTTTTACTAAAGAAAAGTCCATTATACTTAAATATGTAAAGACACAGGATGTGAGCACAACCCTTCACATGGACTGAAAGCCGATTGGTTTTGTTTTCTCTTTCAGTGACACAAGTCAAGTCTCCAGTTTAGAGCAATGTAAAGTTTGTCAGCTAAAACAAAGACGAAATATATTCAAACCTTTTTTCAACAATGAAAACGGACCACAACTAAATCAAAAGTGACCTCTAAAAATTAAGACAATAATAAAATGTATTTCAATTTTCTTTAATGTATAAAAACTGCCCAAACGAACCGCACAAACCGGGCAAACGCACCAGGGTTCACCCTAAATCTTCACCCAGATGTTTGCTAATAGCTAAACAGTTAATGTTACCCAGCATTTATGATGCTCGTCTGAAGCTAAACCTAGACTGTGGACAGTATTTTAGTGAACAAGCAAGTACACATATTTTGTTGTTGACAAAAACTAGTTATTTTTTAACTTTTCAACCTTAACAGTTCCCAAAGAGCTTTACAGATTGGTCTCGTTCACCCATTCACACACTGATGGCGATGGAGCCTCCATGCAAGGTGCCGGCCTCCATTGGGAGCAACTTAGGGTTCAGTGTCTTGCCCAAGGACACTTTGACATGTGGACAGGAGGAGCCACATGTATATATACTACTCAACATTTTAACAAGACTTAAACTATATCAAGATCATGAAGATGGTTTAGAGTGACTTACTTTTGTCTGTCACTGCTCTGTCAAATACTGAGACACTGGGACAAACAGTTTTTGCTTAAAGACAAAACTTCAGAGCATTTGTACAAACCTGGGTTCCTCCTTCCTTTTAGGTATCCCACAACATTGTAGATTTTCTTGTAGGACAGCTGGTTCCCAACAGTCAGAGTGATCTTCTTTCGTTCTAGGAAAAAGAAAAGACAGCCTTTAAGATGAGCTACAGCGGGGGGAAAAAAAGCAACCTTTTTTGAAATTCCCTGTATGTGAATTCAAACATGATTTTGACCAGCCTTGTCCAATTTGACATTGTTATGCAATTTGCTGAATGACACCGAATCTGAATTTGTCCCCAGTGTGATACAGGAGGATACTGAACTCCTGAAGTAGCCCAGAGAGAGGACCTAAATGAGAAACAGTGCGGCTCACAGCCTCTGTCAAAGATGCTGTTGTTGTATGAGCTTAAGCGTAGCAGACTGGGAGAAAAACAAACTGAAATCAGAGGAAAGTGGTGGTAAACAATGTGAAAGTCATCCACAGCGTGTGATTGCCCAAGTTAAAAACATACTCCTCAAATGCAGGGTGGGAAAATAAAACCAGCCACCAGCCAATCAAGAGGTTAGTTTTAGGCAGTATTGACTGATTCATCCATTCTACCAGCCACGTTGACTCAAAACCTTTGTTTTTTGGTGATTCAATCTCCTACAAAATATATTTATACACTACTAATATGCTTTTCCAAATGCATTTTATAAGAAACATAATTGTGGCCTGGATTACATTCATTGGCAATGTTTTTTTTTCCAATCCAGAAAGTCTGACATTCTTTTACTGCACAGAAGTCATAAGTAGGACGTAGCAGTGGATTGACTTTTCTAACATTTTAGTAAAGTAAATGAAATTTGTTGACAAAGAACATTTTGCAGATAGGTTCAATATAGATGTTTCCCTGTTATAATAGTCTGTATAGCATTACGTTTATTATAAAACACATTTTCTAACTGCAAATTAGCTGGATATGAATGTATTTTTTTTAGGAGACAGGGTTGCATGTCTATATGCAGGAAAGACAGAGGAAAGAAAAAGTATTACAACATGTGTTTAAAATAATAATGGTGTCCACATGATTTTGTCATGTGAAGACTGATTGATACAAAAACTAGATTAGAGGACACCACCAAAAGTACATGCACAATAAGTACAAACACAGACACACACTCTCACACAGTATTTATTCCCTGTCTCTCTCTCAGGGTATAATTGAGAGTTGAATGAGAGCTCTAATCACACACACACACACACACACGTATGTGTGCGTGCTTTGTCTCAGTTTTCAAATTTCTATCATTCCAAATGGGCATTGTCAGACACTAGCTGCGGTTACGTGGACAGTATTTCTTCAGCCCGATTGAAATAATTCTGATTAGAGATTCCAACTGTTTACATGAACACTAAATAAAGTGATCTGTTAAGATGTGCGTTTACATGTCCTAAAGCCTTTAATCAGAATAAAACTTTTGTGACATGCGCAAAGTGGTTCTGCCCACTGTGAAGCGTCTAATCTGTACAAAAAATATAACAGAAGAAGGGGGTTTTTTTTTTTTTAGAAGAAGAAGAAGTGGTTCAGCCTGTTAAGATTTTCAAGATGGACCCACATCGTGTCCTGGGAACAATATTTGCGTTTCTGCTGTTCTTTCTAATTAAGCAGCAATCTCAGCAGCACATACTTCTCCTGCAATCAAGGAATCAATCAAGAACTTCAAACTTGAAGCAAAATACAGTGCATCCGGAAAGTATTCACAGCGCTTCACGTTTT
>LKNJ01002851.1:0-72330 GCA_002120245.1 Maccullochella peelii | reverse complement strand
AGTGACAAGGAGGCACCTTCACACAATACAAAGTCAATGGAGAGCGATGAATTGTTTTCCCCTCCGGTGTGGGCGGGACTGTCTCTATGTGAAAAACTAAGAAACAAAACAAAAAATAACAACCACCCCGAAACAAACAACAGAAGAACAATACTAAATCTCCACTAGGGAGCACACCATCAATAATCCCAACACTATAAAAAACAGACATGTCATGAAATTACCAACCAACAACTCAATGCTTTCATTCAGTGTCTCTTAGTTCAATAACTACAGACCTGATTGTCCTTCAACCATGTTTCAAATTAAATTTAAAATGTTAAGTTTAAGTTAGTACTATACCCTCTGACACTCAGAAAATCTCTGTTTCCCTTCTGCAGAGGAATAGAAGTCTGAGTCAGCTACACTTTTGCTTGTTTGCTTGCTCAATGCCATTTCAGCAGACCAGAGATGCTCGCGTCATGTTACACTGACGTTTGAAGCTGAAATCTCCTGCAGAGAAAAAATCTCCCACCTCACTACTACTGACAACACCACCCTGATGCACAATGTGTTCTATCAATGTGTGTGAGGTTTTTTTCCTGAATACACAACATTCATTTTGTAACTCTTTACCTTCTTGAGGCGAATAATCTCATCGTACATGTCCTCCTTCTCTCTGTGGTCGCCTGCACCGAAGGTGAAGCCTGCAATACATTGGGACAAATGGGGAGATGGTACATAATCACACAGACTGAGTCAGCCACACTCTAACCTTGCATTTATGAAACACTTGATGGCGGCGATTTCATAATATCACCCTCACTATCTGTTTTCTGACACCGTCTCCCATCCTCAGCACAAAATCTCTGACCTTCAACTTCGCCCGTCTCCTTTTACTCACTTTGTTTCTCATTCTGACACACCTACACATTCTCTCACCGTTGGATCCAGAGTGGAGAGGTTTGTGTTTCCTCATGCTCAAGGTCTGTTTGAGGAGCTCCGGCGTGACATCGCACTCTGATCTCAGCGTCTGGGACGCATCTGAAAAAAAGAGGTAGACAGAGAGGTTCGAGATATTTCCCAGCACTTTAAGTCTATACTCCATCTGACTCATGCATTTCACACCTTTAGAGAACACTTTGTATAGTTTGAGCACTCCCTCAAGCTCCACCAGTCCAATTGTTCTATATAAAAATGGATCAAATAACATGTATGCATAATTTTTTTTTGTGAAATCCCAAAAAGATCGAGCCAAATGGAATATCAGATGAACAAACTGAGTCTGAATCTCGCAGTTCTCGCTCTGTCCACCTCGCTTTCCATCCGCGCCTCAGCAGCCACTCCCNCCCCCCCCCCCCCCCCCTCCCGAGGAGAGACACTGTCTGCTGAGCCTTAGTTGTGTTTGTATTGCCTATGCCTACCGTGGCCGTTGCTGAGGGATGTAAGGCGAGCTGAGCCAATCTCCCCAGGCATGTCCCCTCTGGTGTCCCCGAGGGAGGCCCTCGGCAGCCTCCAGGCCGCCACCGCTGCTCTTCTGGGGTTCACATTCAGACTGGAGAGGTATGGAGACCCTGCACATATACACACTGAATATAAACAATCATGGATTTGGGAAGGTGGGTTTGTTACAGTATCTGCAAAAAGCCCCCACATAGCAGCTGAGCAGGTCTTACTTGGAGAAGGAGGAGGCTTGCCAGAAGATCTCTTCCTCCTTGTTCTCTGATAGTGAACAAATAAAAGGCGTTAAAGCAAAGGAAAGGTGTATTAATCAATTTTAACTCTGTGAGGCAGAACATATGTCTAAAGCAAGACATTAACCCAAGCAAAAAACAAAGGTATAAAGATAAACCACATGAAGTGTCGTGCCACAGATGGAATTCATCATTGACAGTTCATTTGTTTACCTTTTCCAAAAAGTCAGCAGAGAAAGAGAAGCCATCCTCAGCCTAGGTTGGTGTGTGTCAGGGAGAGGAGAAAGAGGAGAGAGAGAAAACATGAATCTGTAATTTAAAAAAAGCTTTGTGTTTGAAATGTTCAGCCTATGTTTAATTTGTGTCTGTCAAATTAACCCTCATAAACCCATGATAAACCTGAGGGGATTTATGATTAAGATGATTAAATGGATATAACTATTTCTGTTACACAAAGTATTCTATTTACATAAAGTACGTTTTTCTCTCTGGTTGCTTTTTTTCCTTGTGAAATACTGAACACTACAGATCTCTAAAAGTCCTGAAAATGAGACAAACAAATCGACAAACAAGAAGGATTTGATTGAAAAGCTCCAAACACACATCCAAAGTAAGGCATTACAAGTAGACATCACTTCAATTTAAGAGGTCACAAGCCGAAAGTGTTGGGAATAACTGCCATAAACTACTGTGTTGTGTGCTGTTTTGGGTTACAGGCTCAATATGGACACAAGTGTGATAAATGGCACAACAACAGGGTTCAAACAAGTACTTAATGTTTACTAAAAGCACTCATTTACAGACTCACGGAGAAAGTCAGTTGTATGCTTGACCTAACCAAAGCTAAGGACTCACCAGCTCCTCACAGTCTTCATCTGTTTGAACATCACTCGCCTCCAGAGACATCTTAGCACTTGCACTAAACATAGCTGGCAAGCAAACGCTACGTTAAGTTGGAAAACTTGACTTTCTCCGTGTGTAATCCTCTCATTTTATCCAAGTCAAAAAGCGCACTTCAGGTTGCCCCTCTTGCTAGTAGTAAAAACATGGGGCAACAAAAGAGACGTTAGCTATGCTACAACTCGGATTTTCGTCCACAACACTGCGGTTTCTCCACGCAATAAGCCGGCGATGCGGTGATAGATACTGTTGACCATAGCTTCCTGAAATCCGTTAAAATATCGTTTTCTTTCCATGTAGAGGTTACTGTTTTCACATCAGTGTTGCAGATTGAGTCGTCTAGCAACCAGGCAGCTGTTAACGAGCTGCGTCAAACTAGCTAGAAAAAGTCCGAGTTGTACCGGAAACTACGTGAGTTAGCCTTTATAATAAAAGCATAAACAGGATAAACGATAGCAAATATGTATCAAATTAGGTTTTGAACAATATGTTTGAATGTACTATAGATTTTTCATTAAATTTGTTTTTAAATAGGGCAAATATCTGCCATATTTTTAAGAATGAGGCAACGCGTATTTCAACAAAAGGCTTATTTTGAAAATTCAATCCGGTTGTTTATTTTCAGCTTTGAGTAGCTTGACAGAGCTAACAACGAAACCACAGCCTAGGGCTGAGTGTCAATAGTTTCCCTCCGCTTTCCTCCTCGCTCCTGACTCATTTCCTCACGTTGCCCATTGGCGGAGGGGTGATACAAGGAGGGAGTGTTTTCCTCCAGTAGTATGGCAGAAGGAAACGAGGAAAGCGGAAGGTAAAAGAGACTTTTGAAACTGATCCAGTGTTCCCTCTTGACCACAGCAAATCAACATTGGACTCCCATGTTGTACAGTATATAACATTTTACATATACAGAACATGATTGCATATAAAAAACTTGTACTAAATATTTAGTTTTTATACATAGATGATAACTTCTTTACCAAATCAAAGACAGGATCCTCACAGTAGCTTTAAAACTTACATCTTCCTGCAATTTACTTTTTGTTTTATATTTTTGCATAAACAGGTGGACATCTAAATATTTTCTGAAACATACACAAATCGCAGTATCTTATTTGATATATTATAATACTTGTATATAATAGTAGTATTTGTTCAGTAACACAACCTAAGTAATACAACCTAATTTTCAGCAGCATCCTGTCCAAATATTTGCTTTTGAGTAAATGTTCTCTGTTTTTCTTACCGGACATTCCCATTCCTCCCCTTTCTCCCTCCTAATTATCTGCTACTTGATGTGAATCTTCAGTTCTCACTTGTTGCTATTCCCGGGATCTTGCTTTCCTTGTAACCTGCCATTTACATGCTGCATTTTTCCTCTTGCTCCCCTGCATCAATGTTTTTAATTAATGCACAGCTCTTAGATTATCATCTTTGTACAGTGCATACTGTCAACTTTTGCACATCCCTCAGTTAATATTTTGCACATCCTGCACAAATATACAGCTCTTCATTTTCATATTATTGTACAGTTTGTTCTTATTTTATCTATTCTATTTGATTTTATATTTCTTCACATTTTTATTGCTAATTTCTCTATTTTATATTGTATTCCTGACTTGCTTTTTTTTACAGTACTTGCTTAGTGGCTTTATTTTATATATCTGTATATATTTTTATTTTTCTCTACTATGCTGATTTATGCACCAATACACCAAAGTAAATTCCTTCTCTGTGAAAACCTACTTGGCAGATGATGCAACTGAACTGTCTCTGCATTGCTGGATACATGTGGGCATGTGGATGAATAGAGTTTCTTCCACTCTCTTACTTAAACTGCACCGTTCTTCACACTCTTCTTTTCTCAAACTTGGCCTCGTGTTACTGTATCATATTCTCTTCCACACTGTTTATACAGGTGGTGGCCCCCCAGAGCCACACCGACAGGCAGACCAACATACTTTTGTTCATGGGCAAACAAACCCATTGCAGATATCATCTAAGTCATACAGTTGTCCGTTTTCTTCCAAACGAGTTAAACTGGTTTAACAAAATAGTCTTTGTTAGACCCAGAAAATTCAACAAGACTACCTTCTAACTCTCTGAGTTAACAAACCGGCACGCTTAATGCTGTAGCTTTGGTCTTGTCATAAACCCTGCAAACCTTGTCATAACCTCAGCTTTACTAGTCTCAGTCTTTAGAGCAAAACCCATCATGTCTTTTGACCACATCCGCAGAGATGATGGGAATATAACACTGAAGAAACATGATTTCATCACATAGCTTTCTAATTATCATGCACACTATAGCTGTCGTTGCTGTTGTAAAAATCGTGTAAAAAAAAAAAAAAGTGTTTTCAACAAGTCCCAGTGTTTTATAGAAGTCCACACCTACTGAAGAATAGACACCACATTGGCTGTGTGAGTAAGCAAACACTCCAATCAACGCTTGTGTCTCCAGATTTACTGCAAAATGAACGCCTAATAATGTGGAAAATGTGCTGTGCAGTGTGAGTGTCAGTTGTATTGTGGATGTGGTTTCTGTATATCTGTGTGACTGACCTAATTTTAAAAAAAAATCAAACAAGCATTCAGTGCTTTCCTCAAACAACTCCAATCACCACACAGACAAACTCTTCCTTCAGGTGTTCTTCTACCCAGTGTTACCTTTCATTGTTGGTGGCTATATAGAAGAGATCCTTTGTGTGTGTGTGTGTGTGTGTGTGTGTGTGTGAGTGTGTGAGTGTGTGAAATGTTGCATGGCAGAGGTAGCGTGTCTGCCACCTAGTGAGCCTCAGACTGCACTGCATGTTGCCTGGAGGTCAGAGTACCTGGAAGGCCACAACAGCAGGGATTTATTATAGGGATCTGCAAATACACTGTCACATCACTTTAATCAAAGTAACAATTTGGTCATTTAAACAATTACTCACTAATTTAACTATATCACAACTATGATATAACTTATAGAATTAATATAATGGAAAACACAATTCCTTAAATAAATGTATAAAATACAGACGTCAGTGTCCCTGAATAAACTACATAAAATCATGACACTCTAAATGTACATGAATAGGCCTTTTTCCTGGAAGACACTTTGACATGTCACAGTAGGAAAAGCACAGGTGTAAATATCAATCAAATGAATTAGCTCCTTCAGTTTCCGGGTCCTGGTATCGCGCATGCTGGCTCACTGTCACTCTGTCATGGTGTACTGGGACACTTGAATATAACGGAGCCGTCGTTAATGTTATTAGTAACACCTGTGCTTGTCCTACTGTGAAAAATTGTGTTGAAGACATCACACAGGTGAGATATGTGGTCTTCAAACTACAGCAAAGAGCTTCTCTACAGTTTCCAAACATTCTCTGACAATGTTTTTTGATGACTGATTGCACCCAGAGGAAGTTAAGTTATATTTTATTAATCCCTGTGGGGAAATTAACTTTCTCCATGTGAGCCATCCTAAAAAGCTCTTCTCAAGCCGGTCAGGAAAAATACCAAAAAAAGTCTCTTTAACTGGAAATGGAAGAAACCTGAGGAGTGAGTGATTCCCTTTCCAATGCTGCACATACAGTATATTTAGTCTCAGTTTGTATTCAGGTTTGATAATAATTAAAAGAAGGTTGCTTTTTGCCAATCACATGTAGATCCATGTTCTTGCTGCTGTTCTCTGAATGCCCAGATGAGGGTGATGTGGTCTGAGCTGAGTGCTATAGCATCAAGCAGCCCAGGCCAGGCTTTCTCCAAATGCCCCACCTCCACATTTCTGTAACTGGAACGATCCCAGCCCAGTCTTCATGTCCTGTCCACCACCAGATTCTCCAAGCAGAGACCAAGTCCTACTCCCAGCCCCCCACTCTTATTCATAGCCTGACCTGTTTGCACTGGCAGTCCCACACTCACTATTTCCTCTCTTAAGATGATTATTATATTATATTATATTATATTATAGTGTATGCTTCATTGACCAAAACCAAAAAAACATTTTACAATCTTTTAGTTAAACTTTTTTCATCCCTGGTGTCTCCTTAGAGGATATTTTATCCAAAAACTGATCTATAAAGACAAATACAAACGTACAGCTTCATGTTTCAATCAACTCAGTGAATTCATTGTCAGTGAAATCATTTTATAAACTGTTACTTCAAGAGGTACTGGGTGACTTACAGTAATACACTTATATTTATAGCAGAAAGGGAAAAATGTTAATAATTTGTTTTTTTAAAAGAGAAATCTTGTCATTTTATATTAGTAAAATACACATGGTTTACAAAACTATTACCTCATACTTAAATCATGAGAGAAGCAAGAGACTGAACAAGTCCAATTTCATCTGGACACAGCTCTTCTGTTCAGTGAATATTCATTTCATTGGGGATTTGGTCAAATGGGACATGACATGAGATGCTTTTCTCTGTTGCTACCCCTCTTCCTTGTTTAGGCTATCCACTTGCCAGGTGACAACATGCTCGGGCTGCAACTGACAATTATTTTAGCCATTAAGTAACCATTTTTGATAATTAATCGATTCATCAAGCTTACCAGAGCCCAGTCAAAAAGTCCAAAGGTATTCAATTTACACTCATTTGAAAGCAGCCAATGTTTGACGTTTTTACAAGATACGTGACTTAAACAATTAAGAAAATCTCTACTCACTACAACATGCATACAAACACACAGGGCACGCACACACTCTACATATCCTACGGGCTTTGCAGGACAGTAATTTACATAATTATTGACAAAGCATGTACATGCAAACCTATGCAAATGAGCTTGCTGTGAATTAACATTTCTGTCTTTCACCTTTAGTGACATTCAACAGTGTAAGTTATTGTGGTTTTACAAAGGAGTTCTGACCCTCTAAAGAATATAAAAGGTAAGGAGGTGAGGAGGATGGACATTACAGGACACAACAGCTGTTGAGCATCACTCCACTTGCATTATTCCACTGAAGCAGATAACTTAAAAGACTGATATATAAAACACTAATCAGATATTTCAATACACAGTGAAAATATTAACATAATCAGATTCATAGTTATAGACTGCCGCAGGAGAGGAAACAAACCAAATGGCTCAAAAGACTGGATAAATTGGCTTCTCATGGGGCTTTGCATTACTCTGCTAATATTATTGCAGTAGGTGTGAGGAAAAGATAAGCACACACCGGAAACACTGTCTCCAGTATAAATAAAGGTGGATGTGCAAGCAGGGGAGGAGGACGGAAGAGGCAGGCAGGGCTGACCAGGGCTGACCAGACCAGCGGGTGGAAACAAGGAAAAGGAACGAGGTCAGGAAACAAGCTGATAACAGAAACCTATCATTTTGCTGTCGACGTCTCGTTTCCATGTGTGTTTCCCAAAACACAATACTTGTCATTCAATTCATAGTAATTCAACACAGTCCTTCCAAGTAGAGCATTTCCAGGGCTTAGCCTATCATGCAGTGCTGAAATGTTATGTGGTTGGTGATGTGTTCCTACGGAGTATCATAGACTGTAGAGTATAGCTTGTTTGTGTAAGAGAAAGAGTTGGTCAGGGGGAGAACGTTATAACAGACATACCCTCTCACCCTACAGCACACATACGTTACCATGACAAGATGTCACCGGGGGCGATTAAAGGCAGAGAGAGGAGAGACACAGCCTGCAGCAGGGAGAGCTTTTGGTGCATTTCTCTCTCTTCCAATTCATCCCAGAGGTGTTGGATTGGGTTGAGGTCGGGGCTTTGTGCCAACCAAACTCAGACTTGGCTTTGTGCGTGGGGGTATTGTCTTATTGAAAAGGGAAAGGGCCCTCCTCAAACGCTTGAACACATAGTTGAAAGCACGCTACTGTCTGAAATATCATAAGCTGTGTTACAGTAAGATTTCCCTTAATTGTAACCAAGGAGCCTGTAGGAAAAACAACCACAGGACAAAAGTACACAAAAGTAAAAGTGAACAGGTTATAGCCTACTTTTGGCTAGATATAGATAATGTCCTCCTGATAAACTTTACCTCTATATCTTCATAGCCAACCCAGGACACACAAAAAGCCCTGTAGACAAACACTGTTCTGTCAGTTGGTGAAAGGCTCTATCCATGTGGAAGTGAGAGTGAGCAGATCTCAATTAGAGGGAGGGAAAGAAAAGGGGAAATATGGATGTGAAGGAAATAAGTTATTAGTTATGGTTTGAATGATACTGAATAGGCTACATACTGTATGTGTGTAGGTGAACAGGGGTGGGGTGGTTTGACAAAATTGCAGTAATCTCCCTCCAGCTCCTCTGCCTGTATCTGGGGCGTGTGCTGCCGTTATAAAACAAAACTCCCAGTCCTGCAACTCCTGCAGCTCCAGCGAGGCAGTCTGGATTTGCAGTCAGGGGACACTCATCATCATCAGTCAGCACAGAGCAGCTCTCTCTCTCTCTCTCTCCCTCCCTCAGACACCCCACACTCACTCTCACATTCGCTCTCCCTCTGCCCGCCTGATCGTCTCTCTAAACAAGCACTTCTTTTCTTTTCTCTGCTTGACACACGGCAATCATGTCCGCAAACGGCGCCGACGGGGACCTGCTGCAGATCCCTCTGGGGCTCATCAACAGCGAGGGGAAGTATCTGACGGCGGAGACTTTCGGCTTCAAAATCAACGCCTCGGCCAGCAGCCTCAAGAAGAAGCAGACCTGGACCCTGGAGCAGACCGGGGAGGACGGCAGCGCCGTGTTCCTCCTCTCCCACCTGGGCCGCTACCTCGCCACGGACAAAGACGGCAACGTTACCGCGGACAGCGAGACGCGTGGCCGGGACTGCCGCTTCGTCATCACCGCGCACGAGGACGGGCGGTGGTCTCTGCAGTCCGAGCCCCATGGCCGGTACCTCGGCGGCAGCCAGGATCGGATCACCTGCTTTGCGCAGACTGCCTCGCCAGCAGAGAAATGGAGCGTGCACCTGGCCGTGCACCCGCAGGTCAACCTGTTCAGCTTTGCGCGCAAACGCTTCGCCCACCTGAGTGTGCAGGGGGAGCGGCAGGAGGTGTCAATAAACCGGGATGTCCCCTGGGGGGTCGACTCGCTTGTGACACTGGTCTACCGTGACCAGCGCTACCACCTTGAGACCTCCGACAACCGCTTCCTCCGCAATGACGGCAGCCTGTCCACAAAAACAGACAAGGATACCGGCTACATGCTGGAGTTCCGCTCCGGAAAAGTGGCATTCCGCGATTGCAACGGCCGCTACCTGGCACCCGTGGGCCCCACCGGCACAATGAAGTCTGGGAAAAGCACCCGGGTTGGGAAGGATGAACTGTTTGGCCTGGAGCGCAGCCACGCGCAGGTCGTACTGACTGCAGGCAACGAGAGAAACGTCTCCACGAGGCAAGGTGAGGCTCTGCAGCCACACGGAGCCAGAAAGAAAAACCCCATTTCACCATACAGATGAAGTCACTGCATAACTGGGCACACACCAGATGCAGCTGTTGCATGATTTTGGTGTGTGTGTGTGTGTGTGTGTGTGTGTGTGTGTGTGTGTGTGTGTGTGTGTGTGTGTGTGTGTGTGTGTGTAGCAGAACAGAATTAGAGACTCCTGTTACTTCATTTTCCTCACACCATGTGTTTTTCATTATCATGCTCTCACTTTCTCTCCCCTCCCTCACCCCCTCCCTCCCTTCTTTTGGCCATGTCTCTGCCTAGCTTAACATTTTTCTGCAGTAATTCTACCCCTGCATTGTGGCTGCTGGTTCAGGGTCAGCTTCAGTCTACAGTTATCCATCATTCTTTATCTCAGAATAGACTGAGAATAGACAGGAAAGGAGGGGAGATTTGTTTAGGAGACAAAAGGGATAAAATGGAGAAGATGCAGAGAAAACAGGCTGCAAAGAGCGAGGTGTGACTCAGACAGTCCTGCTGCATGTGGATCTTTATGCCACATCGCATGCAACCTCTTTGTCTAGTCGCCACTCAGTCTGACTCTGTGATGCCGATGCCATGCATGTGGGACTGATCGTTTAACCATGCAGTCAATATGCTTTAATGCATGCAGAAATGGTGTGTGTGTGTGTGTGTGTGTGTGTGTGCGCATGCATGCGTGCATTCCAGGAGAGATGGATTGTAGATGATGGAAGATAATCTTTGTTTGAATGAGGGAAGTGATTTGTGGTCTTTCATTGAAGTGATTGCCGTTTACGACTGAGGGGTAACACACATGCAGTAGGGGCAAGGAGACAGTGCTGAACATATATTCAATCATTATTTTTAAAGGACCACCCATGCTTCTGATGCTTCTGCATATGTAGCCCAATAACTCCTAATGGGGCAGTGTGGGCCTGCACAGGCATTTTAACTGTAAAAACTAGGTTTTTGTGTCAGTCTCTTAATGAAGAGCAAGAGCTCTGTTTCTGAACTGTTCTGTGGCAGAGAAGTTCACAGCTGTTTTTAAGTAATTTGAGACAAGTCTAAGTCTGTATAGGCAAACTGCAGATCAAGATGGTAGTCTAAAGTCTTTCCGGACTTTGATTTGAACATTTTTCTTGCAAATGTGTATTAAAGCTGCACTAATCACCAGTTTTATATTAACAATGACTACAATGACTACCTGTAATGTGACGGACCCACAGAGAGTTATCCAGACTCTGCGGTTCCCCTCAGCCCTACGTGGTGTCTTAGCATCTTGCAGCTCACTGTTTTGGTTTAAAGTGTTTGACTATGCAACACTTGCCTGTTATTTATTTATTTTACGTTCTGTAATTTTAGCAGGCCAGCACTTGAGACTTGGATGGTTTTGAGTTAAAGTCTCAAGTCTACAGTTTAGATATTCACCATGGGAGAAGCAGAGATGTTAATTTGTCCACAGTGTCCTCTTTAGACTAGAATGCAGTGCACAAGGCATGTTGTATTCATTCATCTCATTTTTTTCGTATTTGGAATAACCTGCTTTTTTGCTATCGTTTTATCACCTTTAACAGCTGGGCGCAGAGTTCAGGATGTTCTGTCCCTTTAAGAGTCTCTCTGGGTAACTTCATGAATTAGAGGGTAGGAGAGCTCAGACAAGGAGGAAAACCTCCAGAGACAAATGAAAACTGACAGCAGACTGCCCCACTTTTCTAGGCATGGACCTGTCAGCCAATCAGGACGAGGAAGGGGACCAGGAAGTCTTCCAGATGGAGATGAGCCGTGAGGACAGGAAGTGTGCCTTCAGAACCGCTGCTGGAAAATACTGGACTCTGACAGCAAGCGGAGGACTGCAGTGCACTGCCTCCACCAAGTAACCACACACACACACACACACACACACACACACACACCCATCCTTCACAGTCTGCTCACTGAGTTTGTTAACATGTGTGTCACAGGTCGGCCAACAGTTACTTTGAACTGGAGTGGCGTGATGGTCGTGTGTGTGTGCGTGCAGCTAACAACAAATATGTGATCGCTAAGAAGAATGGGCAGCTAGCTGCTACTGTTGACAGCGCAGGTCAGTGATGTTTCGCATGTTTCTCAACTGACGTGAACCCTGTTTCCCAAAATAATCTACATAATCTTAGTACCTTTGTATGTCTATATGGGCTATGCTTATCTTAGCTTCAAGATGCTTTTGGGAAACAAGGCCCAGATCTGTTTGACGCAACCCTAATCAGCCTGTCTCTTCAGGGGAGGCCGAGCAGTTCCTGATGAAGCTGATCAACCGTCCAATCATCGTCCTTCGTGGGGAGCATGGTTTCATCGGGGCTCGTAAAGCCGGAATGGCGACCCTGGACTCCAACCGAGCGTCATATGATGTTTTCCAGCTGGAGTTCAATAACGGAGCTTACTCCCTCAAAGGTGTGCAATCACTTTTAAAAGACAAAAAAATAATGAGTTTACAGAACTGTTGTGGTGTTCTTGCACGTTTTACCTATTTACTAAAAGCCACATGACTGCAGACCATTTTCCAAAATTTAGCAGGGCTGGTTAAATTAAAGTCCAATGTGTAGAATATATGTGAATTCAGCATGTTTTTGATTGTAGAAAAGTAAGACTTTGATACTGGCATTTGGGGGTGCCAAAGTCGAAAATGTTCAAATCCTACACGTGCTGACTTTAAACCTGGATTCATTGTTTGGTTGGTTTTTTTGGCCACTTGGGGGCAGCAGAAACAAGCTGTAAACACAACATTAACATATTATTGCCTTATAATGTTCACATGGTGAATATGTTTTTTTAGACAATCCAACAAACAACTGGTGCAGTCTAAGTTCTGCTTTCACTGTATTCAGCAGGCATTACTGTCCGCCTCCTCATCTTTTTTTATCCTACCACAGGGGGCGCTAAAGTGTGTAATAATCAAATCCTACACATAGTGACTTAAATGAATGTACTGTATTTTCCTACCTTCCAAGCAGTCAAAAGTTTCATTTCATGTCAGTACAGTATGAAGATATTCTTGCATGCTTTCCATCACAGCAGTGAACATGTAGTCACCTTTACTTATTCTTTATTACTTCATTATTTTGTCAATACTACAATTGACCCGCTGGTGGGAAAGACATCTGAGACTTGAGAGTTGTATGAAATCTCTTTTAATGATCAGATTCAATGTCCCTATTTGTTCTTATCTCGGTGCTCACCACAGCCCTGTTTAGCTTTAGAGAAAATCAATAGTTACAACTTCTAATGGGAATAATATAATGACTATATGGATCAACTGTCGGTCATCTGAAACATTTTATTATTTCAACCAGCACACCTACTTAGGGCTGAACAATGAATCAATATGACCTGTTATCTTTCCACTGCATGTAAATTGTATATAATATGAATGTTTCATATGAATATAACATATAAGTGAATGCATTACTATAGCAACTGTGCCATTAAATGTAGTGAGCATCAATTAGATTATTTAACCTGACACTTGGCATACGTAAACATATCACCCAGCGCTATGCGTACTGTGTGTGAGTGAGGCTTCATTAAGTGTGTGTTGTTTGTCCAGACTCCCAGGGGAAGTATTGGTGTGTTGGAGACGACACGGCGGTCGGGTGCAGCAGCGCCACACCGGTCCAGTTCCAGTTTGAGTTCTGTGACCTCAACAAGATGGCCATTTGTGCTCTGGGGGGGAAGTACCTTAAAGGAGACCATGCTGGAGGGCTAAAGGCCACCGCTGACTCCCTGGACAGCGCCACCCTCTGGGAATACTGAGAAAGCACAGGTGGACTTCTCCACTGTCTGACACAATGCTTCACACTATTGATAGATACTGTAGGTAGCTGTTTTTTGCATATGTGTGCGTGCCTGTGTGTGTAATTGTGAATTTGTCTGGATGGATGCGTGGTGGAAATTGAAGCTGATAAACTGGAAGTCATGGCAGCAAAGCACTACAGGTGTTTTATTTTGTATTATTTTTCTTCCTCAATCATTATTCCTTCTTACTGGGCTTTTTACTGGAGATTTACATTTTGGATGGCTTGTTTTTTGACAAATGAATCATAGTGTGGTGGCACATTATTTGTTTCACTTCCAGTCAAATTTACACAATCTGATACCTGATAAATATCAGGACGATTACTGTTATTGGTTGTGCCTATCTGTGGTGTAAACGAACATGTAGAATGCTATAATCATAACTTACAATATCTAACCTTCTCCTGCTAAATGTCCTGCTGGCTCTATTGCGCTGCTTTCATCGCCTGTCCTCTTTCAAACTATAAAGCAAACACACATCAGATAAAGGAATGTTAGTCATTTACATGTTTCTGCTGTAAATAAGGCTTTCTTTGTCTCTGAATGCTTCAAAAACATAGTAACCATAGGAAACTAAGTGAGGCTGTAAAGGAAGAAATGGGATGTGGCTTGCAGATCTAACATGTTCTTCGCTTGTATTCTACTTACTGCACCTCTCCACTTTTCCGTTCTCACTCTTAGATGTGCAGGCAGACAAAATCTCTATATAGACAGATCTACAGAAAGTAGTAGGTTTCACTTCAAGACTATAATTAGTTCTCGCTGGTTCCTCGGATTAGTGTAAGGTTTTCAATTATCCTTCAGGAGGAAACCAATTAAAGGAGAGGACGAGTGAAAGAAGCTTTAAAATTTAGTCCGCGACTGAAGGAGTCTTCTGATCATCCTGTTTGTTAAATGGAGTGAAAGGGAGGCGGTGGGTAAGGCCTAGTTACTACATACTCAAATGCACAGAAAAACGTACAAATATGCAGTCACAGATACATTCATTCCAACTGTGACTCAAAATCCGCACAATAATGTAGTGTCCAACTGCAAGAAGTTAAAAGCACATGTTTGATGTGATGAAATGTCTGTCTTAGATTGGGTGCTGCTGATGGTGAAAACACAATGAAGGAGTCAGTCATCTTGCTGGCTGTTATTGTGGCTGTGCCTTCCATAGAGCATTTCAGTCTTTTCTTTTTCATGTTCTTACATTTGAACTGAGCGGAGTAAAAACCCCAATAAAGTTTTCCCTCTTAACTTTGGACTTTTTTGATTTTTTGCAATTGGTTTTATTTGTCCAGGTTCAGGTACATAGATATACCTCAGACCTTGCTATTAGCCGTCTTCATTGGATCTATTTTCAACCAAAGAAATCGTTTCTAAGAACAGTAAGGTGTGTATATTATCCTGATAAACGTATGGTGTTAGCCATGCTAGCAGTGTGGCTCTAGGGATGGCAGACTGAAACATCTCCATCTATATGAACTGCCACAAAACCAGAGAACGAAGCCTGCAGACTTTGATGATCACCTTACTCTAGCGCCATCATGAGGTTCACATTTGTGGTTTTGAGTGAATAGCCTACAATTGGTAGGATTCTCACGGTTTTCCATCTTGTTCAGTCATGTTCCCCTTCAGGATTAACTGTAACTTTGGTGAACCTCTAACTTTTATTTCAGCGCCATCAGCAGTTCAACATTTAATTTGTCCAATGGGCCTACTTTGGTTTAAATACCTGAAAAACCAATGACATTCCCATCAGCCTCAGCTATACTTTGTCTTTAGTGCTAATTAGCAACTGTTAGTATGCATGGTACGCTTTACTTGCTAAACTTCAGCATGTTAGCCTTAAAAATAGCTGGAGTCAAGAGAAAAAGTACCACATCAGATTTAAGCATTTAACTGAAATAACTATTATTGTTTAAAGGGTGAGTCTGGTGATGTTTTATATTTTTCTTATTGGCATTAAATCCATGAAAAGTTCAAACCAATGATGACTTGAGCCTATGAAGTATTGTGTTGTAGCTTATTCGTCTGTGCCATAGAGCTCCATTGTTGTCCAAAAACGAATAGAGTGCCTCGCTCATATGTTAAAAACACATCAGTGAGACACTTAAACCTGAATATAAAATGAGCGGGGCCATCATGGCTTCAATTTAGCGGCTTATGGCAACCATCTTGTTCTGATAAGAAAATCCATTGTCATGATTTTTGCAAATGCTGTTGTCTGCAAATGTGTGTGGGAGAAGGAAGAAAGCGCCTGCATCATGTCCCCTTGAGATTTCACTGAGCCAAAACTGTACAAGAGAAAGGAAGGCGAGGGTAGAGGGAGGTAACCTACTCTACTTTCTCTGTCCTCCTGCAGAGGAAACTCAACTCTCCTCCTCTTTAAAAAAAAAAAAACCCACTCAGTCACTCTAATGTGTGCCAAACTTGTGTGTTTCGATACAGACAGAGACAGGAACAGATCCACAAACATCCTTCATCTTCTGCTGCAGGATCTCTGCATGTTGCCATGGTAACAGGTAATGGCAGGGATGGGGCTTGAGGAGGATGAATATTCGGAGATGTAATGGACACACAGATCAATAATCTTAATAAACCTTGTAATAAGTCAATAACTACAAATACCGTTCCTCAGGCACTTCAGACTCTAAGTGACTTTGTAAATAAAAAGCTCAAGATAAGCACAGACATGTGATAGTGCCTAAATGAATTGGAGCGTCCACTGTGCTCACACTAATATAATAATACTCCCATTCCCACGTCTTTTCAGTCAGTCTGTGTTCTGTGTGCTGTGTGCAAAACCTGTCATCTGTAAGATGTCTTGCCAAATCCACTAAAAACCCATTCAAAACCCATAAAGCAACATTTAATCCTTCACGTATTCACCACCGATGAAGACCACATCTCATGGTCTTCATCATTGGATGGAGTTTGCTCAGAATGTAAGTGGTTGAAAGCTGGAAGGAGAACAGCTAGTAAATTGACCTAGAGTTTAGACTTTTTCTTTTTTAAATTGCTAATTTCAAAGCATGAACTAAATATGTTGGGCATGACAACTTGCTAAATTTGTCTCTTTGTTTATGTGGGATTCATGATCGTACTTTGTTGTGTTAACTGTAGCACTGCCACCTCTTCATGTATCACATATTTCTGCAGTTATAACACCAGTAATTTTCCAGCATATACTTAACTACTTAAGTGCCACTTAATGTTGTCCTAAGAAGTCTCCTGCTGCCATCTAGTGTGGATAATGTGAAGATGATTTTGATTTGACAACCTCTGTTGTTCATGGTTTACGCTAATTCCACTTAAAGGAAATTTTGTTGCCATAGCATACAATAGTGTGCTTCCAACTTTATGGAACTTTTAATTTTGTTTGGTGATGGCCCTCTTCTATTTCAACATGGCAAAGGCAGGTCCATAAACAAATTATTTTATGAGTTTGTTGTGGAAGAAGAGACTAGCCTGCCTTGCCCTGACCTCAACCCCATCCAACACGTTTGGGATGAACTTGAACGGCGACTGTGAGCCAGGCTTTATCACCCAACATCAGCGGCCAACCTCAGTAATGCTTTTGTTGCTTAATGGCAGCAAATCCCTGCAGCTGGGTCCCAAAATCTGGAGTAAAGCCTGAAACCAGAAGAGTGGGCCTGTTATAGCAGCAGATGAATGCCCATAGTTTTGGAACAATCACATCTGGGTGTAATGTTAAGGTGTTCACACTTTGTTTGTTTGTTTTGACCTTGTTTTACATGTAATGGTTTATTACCACTCCTGACAGAATTGTTGAGAATTCACCTTCAGAGAAACAGATGCATAACATGTGGTTGCTTTGCAAAAATACAAAATGCTGCAATTCATGCCAAAAGATAGGCCTACCCTAAATTAAGCAAATATTAAAGGATGCCTGACAGTTGCTTCCAATGAAGGTGCAGTTGCAACCAGTTGCTCAGATTAGTTTGTCAGCAGGTTTGTTCTTTTTTTTATTTAATTTGTTCCTGTCTTATTTGCTTCCTTATATTAAACAGGCAACACTGACCTTCTTCAAGGGTAGAGATAAGAGACTGAACAAACTAATGCATGCACCCAAATGCACGCACACACTGACAAATTATCGCAGTATCTGTTTGCCCACTGATAGCCACATCCAGCCAGACAGTGTGAGTCAGCAAGAGACAGAAAGGGAGAGTTTTGTTCTGTATCTTGTGACAATACTGGCACGCTTCAGGAGAAAACAATTAGGAGGTTCTCTAAAACCCTATTGATGGCCTTATACGAATGTGACTGGTACTTCGTAACCCTACCCATGTGTTGCGCAATCCACCTGTTTGACTTTACCACGTCACTACTTGTCAAGAAATGCATGTAGGTGTGGTCCACTCAGGTGGTAAACATTAGGCTTATGAAATTACCTACAAGATTTAATCTACTCCTGAGTGATTAAAACTTCAGAACAAAACCAAAACTACACCATACTCAAACTTAATTCCAGTGTTTTTAATAACAGGAAATGTGAAGCACATGTGTAGACAACATGTGTTTATACAGTATGTCTGGGTCAAACAGCGGATCTTTGTGCGAGATCATTACAGAGAAAACTTCCATGATTCATAACAGGTGTAAATGACTGCATGTGTCTGTATCATGGTTGTGTGTGTATGAATGATCATCTCTTTATGACTGCCAGACTTCAGGCTGTCAGTTCCTAGGAACACAATAACAAAAAATCAGGTGGGGATAATGGGCCATGAGGAAACCAGTCAGGGAAATGAGCCAAAAAAAAAAATAGCAACTTGGTCAACAAGCACCTGTATAATGTTTGCCATTTAGGGCAGCTTGTGATGGGGAGTTTGTTCACCATGGCTGAAACTGACTTGTACATATATTAGGTAAAATGATTACACCGTATGGTGGTGGACCGTAACTAAGTATGTTTACACAAATACAGTACTTAGGGCAAGTAGTCTAATCCATTACATTCAACAATGTCAGAGGTGACTGCTTTTGTTGAATTCAACTCCATAAAGAATGCCTTATAGATTAAACTACCCAACAGGAAATACAGTAGTTAGAATTAGCTCCACCTTGACCAAATACAATATTAACATGCTGTTTGTAGTAATGCATCAGTGATAAATAATACAATAATATATAACACTGACTGGGGAAATCCTGCTTCCTATGAGAACTATAAGGCTACTTTAGTTTTGCTGATAATATTTTTGTACCTTTACTTGACTCAAATTATAAGAATATCTTTCATCTATCACCACTGAGCAGGTCATGATGAAATTATTTGTTGGGCAAATATCCATGTATGGATGCCTAATCTCATCCGCACATTTATGAACAATGTGTTTCCAAAATATGACTATGTTTACTTCATGTTCATATGATTTCCAGTTTTGTAAGGAAGCTGTAGTGTTGGTTGATGTTCCGTGACTCATAGCCTGTGAACAAGAGCACGTGCTTGTGTGGCCAGTGTGAATCCCTCTAATCTGACTAGTGATTGTTGACATACCAGTAAAAAAGACATTAAATTCATTAATGTTTCCATGCTGCCAAATGTGTGAGTGTCAGTGCTGCATGGTCTTGAACTAAAGCCTCAGCTTGACCTACTGCATTGTTTGAATACTGCTTCGTCTCATGCGAGAGAGAGAGACAGAGAGAGGGAGCTTATTGGTGGAGAGCAGCGGTGTCCAGCCTATAAATACCAATAGGCTAAATGCTTCAAAACCAGACTAAGGACACAGCTCTCGGTTCGCCGCCAGTAGTCGCATATTCTCGGGGTCACACAGATCAGCATGTCTCTGTCAGGGCGTCCCAACACGGTCCGGCTGGTGTTCCTCGGGGCAGCCGGGGTCGGTAAGAGCGCGCTCATCGGCCGTTTCCTCCACGACCGCTTCGAGCACAAGTACACGCGCACAGTCGAGGAGCTTCACGTGCTGGAGTACGACACTGCGGGGTCTGGGAAGATGCGTCTGGAGATCTTGGACACGAGCGGGAGCTACTCTTTCCCGGCCATGCGGCAGCTCTGCATCCGACACAGTGATGCGTTCGCCCTCGTGTACGCGGTGGACGACCCCGGGTCCCTCGAGGAGGTGCGGCGGCTCCGCGATGAGATTCTGGAGCTGCGGGGCGAGAAGGGCGCGCCCATCACCGTGGTTGGCAGCAAGGCAGATCTGACCGAGACCGAGGGTCGCGTGCTGCTGGCGGCCGACGTCATGGCCACAGTGGAACGTGAGTGGGACGCTGACTTCGTGGAGGCGTCCGCGCGCACCGGTGGAAACACGGTCGGAGTGTTTCGCGCGCTGCTGCAACAGGCGAACGTGCCGCACTGGCTGAGCCCTGCGGTGTGGAGGCGCAGGGACACGGTGCCCAGACCAGCAGTCAAGAAAAGACCACCACTGAAGAAGAACAACAGCTGTACCCTGTCATAGGAACCTTTTCTGTTTGATGATGGACTCTGCAGCTGGACTGCTTGTGTTCAGGTGTTGCTGGTCATCAGGGCCGTTTCTAGCTTTGTGGGGGCCCTATGCAAAATGTTGTTAGGGGGCCCATATTTTGTGAAATATATATATCTTTTTTTTTTTAGCATATAGGTGTTTTCACTCAACACACGAGGGCGCTTGGCTAAGAGAGACCGGTCATTTTAATTTCTTAAAAATAAAAAGAAATGGCTAAAATGGCAGCTTGGGGGCCCCCTGGTGGCTTTGGGGGCCCTATGCAACCGCATAGTCCGCATATAGCAAGAAACGGCCCTGCTGGTCATCACAGTAGCCTACTCTACCTGGTTTGTCCAGAGGTGGAAAGTTGGAAGGAAGGTCCCTTATGAACTAGGCTATATGAAACTGAAGGTCTCGACAATGATAGTCATAAAAGTTTAATGGGACCCCTGTTCAGCTTATATGGGATGCACTTTATAAAGATTCACATGTTTTATCTTGTGTCAGTAAAAAGTTTTTTGTGATTTTTGTCTGCTGTTCAATACATTTTCAATCTACCACACAACTGTTGACAAATGAAATAGTCTGAGTATTCAGATATTAGTAATATAAGTACAAATAACACTCCATTATAAATAAAACTCCTGCATTCACTATTTGACTTAAAAACTATAGAAGTAGCAGCAAAATATAGGCTACTGTAAGTAGGCTATCATAAGTAAAAATGCTTGTCATGCAAAACGACCCCTGTCAGTGTGATATATATTTTGGGATTATTATTATGGATACATTACTGTATATGCAGCATTTTATGTTAACTGGTTGAAGTAAAGCAAATTTCAGCTGCTTAATATAATCTATAACATTGCATCACATTTTACACAGCCTACTGATCATATGTAAAACCTTGATCTTCAAAGTAACTAGTGGTATAGGCTACAATATTTGCCTCTGAAATGTAGCGGAGTAGAAGTATAAAGTAAAATGAAATAGAAATACTCAACTAAAGTACAAATACATCAAGTTGTACTTAAGTACAGTACTTACCTTCCACCACTGCAGTCAGAAACTTAATGATTTTTGTAAATTCTGTTATGCCCACCTCACTCCTGCTCATATCTTAAAGGACATATACCAATGTTCAACTTTGATTTCATACTTTCTTTATATTTACAAAGACCATAATAATGCCCTCACCACTCCATATTAAGGACAGACAAAGTAGTTTTCCTGATTTCAGAGATGTATTTGGCAATAAGAAAGTTGTTGAGATATAAACAAATCTCACTGGAATTCAGCCCTTAGTACTCCATAGGAGTAGGATTGTGAGAGTTAGTTGTAGGCTATTTACAGTAAGCATATGTGACAAATAGAATGCTTTCAAATTTGCAAAGAAGTCCATTAATCGTTGGTAAACTTGGTCAATTCTGGATCCCTGAGCTTGTGATGATTGGTCCACCTTAATGCACTATCAACCACTTAAAGGATACTTCTCCTTGTCTCCACACTAATTCCCATAGGTAGATACAAAATATTAGAATTCACATTTTGAAATTGTCATCACGGGCCAATAAATAAATCCACACAGCTTTTACTTTCTTATTCTTTCTTTATCCTTATTATGATGGTGAACATCAGCGGCCATCGTTAGCCTCAGCAGATGCATGGAGGGAATATCTAGATCAGTCCGCGCTTCATAATAATAGTTCCTCTCTTTACATGATGCCACATCGTGCTGTTTTGGATGGTAAACACACACACACACACACACACACACACACGTCAAGTGGAACAAGGAGAATAAACAAACCCACGGATCTTATGGTCTTTTCATTTATTCTGTTCTCTCCTCATCCACTTATTCTCTCTTATATCCCCACGTCAGTTGTACAATCTGCTACTGAAAGCCATGACAAGGCAAGTATGTTGCTGCAATTACACATTAAAAATATCATGTTGTTGGAGTGCAACCTGTGCTGTCCTTCACCAAATGGAGTCTGGTACTGTATTAAGTACTGCAGTAAAGAAGTCAAACAAAATCATGCTAAAGTTCAAGTGAGTTTAGTTTCCATTTGCACAGGTACAGAATACAAGCACATTGGAGTTTTTGCACACTTTTAAATAAAGAAAAGACCAATACAAAGGAAAACAGGAATGCTATTTGCTATGCTAAGAAACATGTAGAACAAGCAGGTCACAAAATAAGAAATACAATTAAAGAAAAATACAAAATACAAGTAATATTATATAAAATATATACATTGCCTTTGGTGTGTGCAGATGTACTCAAGCGAGCACATGACATGTATTGGCTCAGTACAGGTTTCAGCTGCAGGTCTGTTGCATAGTCCGCTTCACTTGGACTTACATAGCCATTTCTAAGCTGTTTGTATAATTAATTATGATTAAGGAAATGTCAATAATGATGATTATTGTCAGTTGTAGAACGAGTAGGAGTAGTAGCCAGCTTACTACTGAAAGTCATAATGGTAATTGAAATAGAAATAGAACGCCCACAAGGCATAGTGATACCAGTATAGATAGACAGTAGCAGTGGAAGTACTGTTGGTATGCAAGCTAACCATGTGCCCTTCACAATGTATTTTGTTAAATGCTGCCCCTTACTGACGAGAAAACAAATCACCTAAGCCTCACATTCAAAAATGTCCACTGTATTTGTTAAGCCAATGGTGGTGGAAGAAGTATCTTTCATTTTAATAAAAGCACTGATACCACAATGTAAAAGTACTCCATTCCAAGTAAAAGCCCTGCTGTTGGGTTGATTAACATTTTATAAACTCATCATAGGTTTTATATGTAAAATCACAATCTGAAAAGTAACCTGCATTTATAGCTGTCAAATAAATGAGTAAAAACCATAATACTCCTACTGAAATATAGTGGAGTAACAGTGTAAAGTAGAAAATGGAAACATCCAAGTAGCCTACATCTCAAAAATGTACACTACAGTACAGTTGAATAAAAGTACTTAGTTGCAGTCCACCAGATAACCAGTAGGCTAGACACTCATGGAGAAAGAGTAGCCTACTTTCTGTGTTGATCATCAAGTACATTTTGTAATTGAAATATTTAGTAAAATGTTAAATGTGGAAGTTTTAGTTATAGTTACATTGAGGATTTCACACAGTGCTATTGTAACTTTAACTTGAGTAAAGAATTTAAAAACCTTTCCTCCTCAAACATGGCCATCAACTTGTGCTCAACAACTGTTTGGTTAAATCCCACTGCGACTACATTTCCCGTTAGTACTGTGTTTTAGGAAATGATGAGTGACCAGAAACAGGCATTCAGCCAATCACACCGCAGAATGTGACTTTCTCGCTCAGTGATTGGTTATTTTTGCACCATTCTTCCCACGATGCTTTGCTGCAACGCCTTGGAATTCAAATCGAGCGGACCAATCAGAGAGCGCCGTAACGACCGAGGCAGCATTTTAAACTTGTACCAGAGACTGTTGTCAAAAGGCAGAACGGGGCAACGCCGCAACCACCGAGGGGCGATTCTGGGGATAAATTTCATGTCTGCCTGAGGTTTTTTTAATTTTGAGATTAGCATGCACTACATTTTTTAGCCTTGGATCAAATGTTTGAATAACGTTCGCGTTCAAAAGTGATTAACGTTAGTTTTGATTTGAATTCAGAAGTGTATGGGAGCAAGCTTGCTTCCAGGGCTAAACTAACGTCGGTTGAGGTAGGGTTAACAATAGTTTGACCTTTGCCGCTATACTCGGTACTTCGACAGACGCCGAAGAGCAATTTAATCCAAAATGAGTGCAGGTATTGCGAAGCCGGCGAATCCGTCGGCACATGTCGACCCGAAATCAGCTCCTCTTAAAGAAATCCCAGATGTTCTGGTTGACCCACGCACCATGAGAAGATACGCAAGGGGAAGATTCCTCGGAAAAGGTGGTTTCGCCAAATGCTACGAAATCACAGATGTGGAGACGAAGCAGGTTTTCGCCGGAAAAATCGTGCCCAAGTCCCTGATCCTGAAGCAGCACCAGAGGGAGAAGATGACCTCTGAAATCTCCATTCACAAGAGTCTCGACCACGCGAACGTCGTGGGGTTTCACGGATTTTTCGAAAACGAGGACTTTGTCTTTGTTGTCCTGGAAATCTGCAGGAGAAGGGTGAGTGTATTAAGGGGAAAGTGCATGCTTTCTGTCTAGTGAACACACTTCTCGGGGCCAACGGTTAACAGTTATCACGGCGGTCTCTCCCGTTGTCCTTCCAGTCCCAGTGGAGGTAAACTAGCTTAAATTGCAAGAAAAGCCATGGAAGTTTTGAACGCGGACGCTTAAAATAATCCTTAAATGATGTAACTTTAAGTCAGTCATTGTACGAAAAAAATGATTAATTGTTGCCTTTTCCTTATTTGTGTTACCGTGGTCACCTCCCAGATACTTGCTTTGGATTCATTGTCCAGTCCATCCGCTGATGATTTGGCTTTTAATAAAACTATTTAACAATAAACCCCTCTCAGAGCTGCATCATTTCAATCGCATCGTTATAATTATTATTTTCAAGTCTTACAGCAAGAAAATGAGAGGCACAGACTTGGTCTTAAGTGTTTCGTTATAGTTTTCACCGCCTTGAATCCACTCATTTTCTTTTCTATTTCAGTCCTTGTTGGAGCTGCACAAGCGTCGTAAGGCTGTGACTGAGCCCGAGGCTCGCTACTACATGACCCAACTGCTCAAGGGTGTCCAGTACCTGCACAACAACAGAGTCATCCACAGAGACCTGAAACTGGGCAACATCTTCCTCAATGATGACATGGAGGTCAAGATAGGTAATTTCCCCTGTTAGATTACAAATGATTTAACTCTAATTCTGAGACAGGGGTAATAAATACCAGTAACATTTAATCAAGACTCGCACAAACAAACCTGTTGGTCCAGTAATAAAGCGTAGGACACACCTCAGCCCTCACATCAGAAATGTGTCATACTTCCTGGATGAATGGTTTCCATTGACTGGTGGGAAAATTTCTCATGAGGACCAAACACACCAAAAAAAGCACATTTAAGAACATTAATGTGTCCTGGAAGTTTACACAAAAACTAATATATTTTTAGTCTGCTGCTTTACAAAAGCTTGTCTGCCTTTCTTTTCCAGGGGACTTTGGTTTGGCCACTAAGATTGAGTTTGATGGCGAGAGGAAGAAGACCCTGTGTGGAACGCCCAACTACATTGCACCTGAAGTGCTTTGTAAGAAAGGCCACAGCTATGAAGTGGACGTCTGGTCGCTTGGATGTATATTGTAAGTCTGAAGCACACCTGGGACGACACTTAACAGTCTTGCTGCTGAAAATGTAAAAACGGCACAGATCCGCATCAGATCAACCTCCTCCCTGTCTGTATTCTCTCAGGTACACTCTGTTGGTGGGTAAGCCCCCATTCGAGACCTCCTGTCTGAAGGAGACCTACAACCGCATCAAGAAAAACAACTACACCGTCCCCTGGGTAAGCTCAACTCATGTAGCAGACAAATGTATTGGGGGTTTTTTGTTTTTTTTTACACATCTAATTTGCCCCCCACTCCTCTCATAACACTAATTTACAACTCTCTCTGCAGCACATCAACCCGGCCGCGTCGTCACTCATCAAGCGGATGCTGCATGCTGATCCCGCCCAAAGGCCTACCATCGCTGAGCTGCAAGCTGACGAGTTCTTCACATCCGGCTACATCCCCTCCCGTCTGCCCACCACTTGCCTCACTGTGCCCCCACGCTTCTCCATTGCCCCCTCCACAGCTATGGAGCTCAACCAAAGACGTCCACTGACTGCTATTAACAACAAGGGTAATGGTCCCAGCAGTAAATTATTAAAATGATGCTGAAATGTTTTTTGCGCAGGCAGTGGTTAAAGGTATGATATGTAACATTTCCACATTTAAAATGTCTAAAAACAACTAGACATATGTCACATATTTTGTTGAGTTCTGTACTTACATTATCCCAAATATTTCCAACACTGTTCAAACTCAGAAATCCATAATTTTATTCAAGGTAATGGTCCGTTTCATTTTGTCGCCTATCAATGGCGTCATATGCCCTTCATATCTGTGCTTTACCAGGGAAGTGAGTCAGAGTGAGCAAGGAAGGAATACAATGCCATGAAACTGTAACAGTAATGCAGCATTTTTTTTCTGCCACACAGCGTTTTACATTAATAGAATCCCATTTTGCAACACAGTAATCCAGTAGAGACCTAATTTATTGCTGTATTTAAATATCGAGCTAGCTTACTACGATGTGCTATATGACAAGTGGCTCATGCCAGCCACCAAGCTACTGCGTACAGTCACTTTCTAAAGTTACAACAACATTCAACACTCTCGTAAAAGTTATTTTAGGTCTGATTGTTTTAACCACAGATAACAGCGCTGGGCTACCCCACGACTGACTCATCTAATGCTAAATTAGCGAGATGAGTCGACTACAGCTACTGTAGCTAATGTTATGTGGCCAATTAAATCGTGGGGTAACCCAGCGCTGTTATCCGTAGTCAAAACAATCATACTACCACATAACGTTAGCTACAGTAGCTGTGTGGGTAGTGGACAAATTGAAGTTAGCAAGTTAACTCCCATGACCCCGCGCTGATTCACGACGTCATCAAACTGCGTTTTTTGTTATTCTTTTGATTGAGACACCCCTAGCGGCAGGTATGACATACTGTGTGTTTAAAGTGTATCTAGATAATTATTTTGGTGTCTGCACGAGTTTTAATGACTTGGTTTTCTCTTTCCAGGAGGGACGGAGAAGGTGGACATCAAGGATGAGCCTGTGCAAAGGTGAGACGTGTTTGCACACTGAGATGGAAGCGCCCAATTATATTATTACACAACTCTTTTGCACCATCCTGATTTGGGGACAGACAGGAATATAAATGTGTTTAAAAGTGTTAGCAGGACTGTCTGGCAGTAAATAAATGGGAAATGTCATAGATTAAATGAGAACTCAACAAATGGCCTCAGATGGAAATGTTGTATTATTTAAGTCATATTTGTTGTGAATTGTGTATTCTGTATAGGGAGACTGAGCCATCAGAAAACCACCTGAAAGATATGCTGCAGCAGCTCAACAGTATCATTGCTGCCAAGCCCTCTGAGAAGCCAGTCATCTGCCAAGGTGAGTGCAGACTCTTCAGTTTAGTTGACAAATCCTTTCAGTTTCAGTGTTGCACATTTTAGAATTTCGGATCATCTTTCTGCCTGTTTCAATACTGCATAAAAATATTTTGTTCCGTTTCTGTATTTCCAGAAGAGGCAGAGGATCCAGCATGTATTCCCATCTTCTGGATCAGCAAATGGGTAGACTACTCTGACAAGTATGGACTGGGTAAGCATGAGACTCGGAGTCCACATCTGACAGCTAGGCTTATAGTTTTCTAAACCTTGTAGTCAGCCTGAACAAGACATATTGGTTCTTGTGGACATCAATGACCACTAACTTGGCAAAGGGTTTATAATTTTCCTGTACAGTTGAGCAGATAAAGGTTTGCCTCAATGTGAAAAAGATGGTAAATGGCCGACTTGCACTTAAACTGTATTAAGCTCCCTTAGAACGACTTAAAAGCTACATACAAAAAATGTTTCCTCCTTGACCCAGGAGTTTGTGGGTGCACCAGACCCCCTGCAAAAACCTTCGTCCTTCACATATGTTATGAGACCTAGTAGTTTGATCTGGATGCACCAGATGTTGCAGTTGGAGCCCAGCTTATCATTGGCTTATGTCAGCCAATCGATCTTTTTCATAGCAGACATTTTGACTTGGAAAAGCACAGGTGTAACTGATGACATTTAACAATGGCTCTGTTCCATTTTGAAGTGTCCCAGTAATCAAAGCCAGCATGCATCAATCAATCAATGATGGCTCATTGATGTTTGAATTACTCCTGTGCTTGTCTTGCCATGACATGTCAAAATGTCTGCCATGAAAAAGGTCTGTAAGTAACAAGAAATTGCTATATTGAAATGCCAAAGGTTAGTTTGTTGTAGTTTGGAAATAGTAGTGCCATTACATAGTTTGTCCACCAGAGAGAGCCAACAAGTAAAATGTCTGACTGCCTGTGTCCTGCTCGGTAGATATCTTGGTTAAAATTCTTCAAAAGACAAATCTAATTGAAGGGATCCTCATTAAGAGTGTCAAATGTGTATTTCAGGCTACCAGCTGTGTGACAACAGCGTGGGTGTGCTGTTCAACGATTACACACGTATGATCATGTACGCCGACGGAGACAGTCTGCAGTACATTGACAAGACGGCAGCTGAATCCTACCTCAACGTGCGCGATTACCCTTCTACTCTCAACAAGAAGGTCAGTGGTTGACTCTACGTTTGCTTCTGGAGCCTTCGATGCAATTTTGCAGGTTAATTGAGGCTTTTGTTGGGAAAATTATTCCATTCACTCACTTTATTTCATTCACATCATGGTATGGATTCTTATGTTCTCTTTTTCCCCTTGTAGATAACGTTGCTGAAATATTTCCGCAATTACATGAGCGAGCACCTGCTGAAGGCCGGCGCCAACATTGCGCGGCGGGAAGGAGACGAGCTGGCCCGGCTGCCTTACCTCTCCCTCTGGTTCAGAACCAAGAGCGCCATCGTCCTGCACCTCACCAACGGCACCGTTCAGATCAACTTCTTCCAGGTTAGACACGCACCACATCCTCTCCGACCAGTGTCTTTTATTTTATTTTATTTTTATTTTTTTTAAATGATCTTACATCAGCTGTTTAATACAATGCATACAAATTTAGTGAGATGCCTTGTGCCCAAATCCTCAACTTGTGTTTTCATTAACCCCTCTCCGCCAGGACCACACCAAGCTGATCCTGTGTCCGCTGATGGCCGCAGTGACCTACATCGACGAGAAGCGAGACTTCCGCACGTACAAGCTGTCTCTGCTGGAGGAGTTCGGCTGCAGTAAGGAGTTGGCCAGCCGCATTCGCTACGCCAAGTTCATGGTGGAGAAACTGCTGGACAGCAAGCCTTCCACCGCCGCGCAATAGACCACCTTACACCTCTTCTTCAAATCACTCTGTCTTTAATCACTGGCCACTTCTTCCTGTCTGCCAGCCTCTGAGGACGGAACAGACCCTTAAATTCTCGTATTTTATTGGAGGGTGTGATGATTTTTAGGTCACCTTTTGAGGCTTTGACATGTACCGTGAAAATTAATCACTTATGTTGTACATGAATATTGAAATTCAGTCTCTCAGCCACTGATTTTTATCCTTTTGCCTGCTGTTAATAGCATCTCTATCTTAACTTTCTTGATGAAGCTGTACATTCAAATGAGTCTGGGAGGAAAGTATGAATGCCAAGTGACCCCTGTGTTCAAATTCATCATCTTGAAGTTGAAACGTTCTCTCTGCTTGTGTTTTGCATTTGTTCCGTCGTGCTTTTCAACCTGAAGCCGAGTGGACACGTGTGGTGAGATTGAGACTCAGACTGGCTGTGTGGAAGGAAAAGGCATCTCTGGTCTGCTTCTCTAGTCTGTTTTATCTGTGTTGTATGTAGAGAAATGGACCATGTTAATATGTCTTCATCATGTACATTCTTCCTGTAGTTACTTTTTACACCTTTTTAAAATCTATTTTAGAAGTCTTGTCTTTTTTTCAACAAGATGTACAAACTTGTACATACTGCGGAATATGCATACATGTTGTAAAGATGGTTTAAGTTTACCCAAGTTCAAATAAAGATTCTCTTGAGCAAGATGTTTCGGTCACATTTGCTGCTCATAAGATAATTGCGTTTGCTGGACACGGAAACTGAGGAAACGGTGCAATTGGAACATCTACAGTTCCATAACTGGGCAAACTTGTGAAAGCTCCAGAATATTTACTAAATGGACTTTGTGGTGAAATTGTTATGTCAGGATACACATTTATTTTTATGCTTCATGTCCTGCGTCAATCTCAGTGCAGATCATGTTGGCTAAATACCATCATTTGGAGGAACTGACCCTTGAAGTAAAACTAAGCAACTTGACAGGCAGTAATTTACTTCAGAATCAAAAAATCAAATGTAAGTATTTTAATCTTATGCACTCCACAGAGATCTAATTAATTACATTTTTTTTTTTTTCTATTTCTGAGAATATACAGTATCTCTCATGGATGCTGTGCTTCATACGTCCACACCATTAACTAACTCTAGACAAACAGTCTCAGAAGTCTGACTAAGGAGCTGTGGGGGGAATTTGGTATAAAGTAACTACTATACAAGTGCCAGGATTAATTTACCCTGTCTTTAATAATGTCAACTGGAAGAAAGCTAAGGTTAGTGTGCCAAAGGTCTGAACCATGCTGAGTAAACCTGAACCTTCTGACACAAATAGCCATTACAGCTTCATTTACAGTATTTTTTACAGTTGGTTACGTTTCTTCACTCAGTTAATTAGGGTTACATCCAAAATGCACTAATGATACCAAAACACTTCACGTGTGTCTTGGGATGAACTGAAATTAGTCTGATAAGTATATCTTGTCATAAATATATGAATAGGTAGCACTAGAATATGTACTACGTTTGTTATTGAAGAAGCTTTGTTTATTGTTTTTGCACGAAACCAACATTGATGAATTCCTGAATGACCATTGTATGGATCTTGTCAAGGCAGTTAATGGCTATAGTACAGTTTAGTCCACAAACACTTCTGCTGAAGAAGAGTTTTGAAAAATGTATTGAGAATTGTAACAAATACAAGACTCTACCTCTACTATATTTAGGTGATGCCGATATATTTGACATAAATCAAATGTGAGACAGGGATTCACTTCCTTTCTCAGGGAAATACCGACAGAATAAAGAATTGTTTTTATTGATCAAACATGTTATCGTTGACACTTAACCACTCACACAGCAGGCTTATGCAGACCTACAGCATGCGTTCATGCTCTGTACTTAAGAGCGGGAGATGATCCAACACAGCAAGTTTGCACGAGTACATTTACTCTTATATAATTATCTGGAATGGTTTACTTACGCTTTTGACAAATAAGAAAAAGCATTTCCTAATTGTCTGCCATCTTAAATGGGAATACAGTATGTCAGTACAGTAAGATGGTTTTGGTCCACATTAGCGATATAAAAGTAGACAAAAAACAAAACAGAATTCACAAATGTTTAATGTAAATTATTAAAACACTTATTTTTCTTTAAATATAAGAACTATATATATAGTCAAGTGAGCACAGTAAGGATCAGTTAAAACAGCAACAGTAATAAAACAAAGCTGTAGCGTAAAACATGAAAATCCACCATCAAGTACACATCCTCACACAGAGAGGTTCAGCGTGTAACACTGCTGCTCTGAAAACATTACTGTAGACATTTTCAAAGGCTGGAGGACTTGTTGAATGTGTTCAGTTTATATAAGTGTCTTTATCTTAGTAGTACGGCGGCCTAGAGGTTACAGCGACATTCAATTTCGTCAAGCCGAGATGTTTAAACGAAGCCAAAGAACCTCTTTGCAATGCACTCAGGATCAGATAGAATGAACAAGTATTTTAAAAGGTGACTCAACTGAAGCCATGTTAAAATCTTCTTCTAAACAGTGACAGGAAGAACTTTTTATTTGATAAAAGTCATCGAAGCGTCTTTAATGTTAGTGGCAGAGGGAGGTCTGACTCGCACTGTAGCAGTGTAAAGTAACGTCTCCGTTGTGATGTCCAGTAACCAGCGTACCTCCCCCCCCCCATCGAGCCAGCTGCCAGCCTTCGCTCTCAGGAGCCCACACCATCCTCGAGGCCCCCCGGCACCCGAGCTCCCACACACACACGCAGCCGCTCTGACTCAGGCCCACCACGCTGGAGCTGTTAACGTCGGCTTCACACAGCCTACAGAACACAGAGGCAGATGTGAGTGTCAGTTACATGAATGTGTATATACAGAGACGCATGCAGAGTCTTCCGTCAGTCCTAATCTCACCTGCCAGACCAGGCTTTGGGCGGATACAGCAGAGTAGCCTGGACAGATTTTCCACTCAGAGGGTTAACGGCGACCAAGGAGAACAGGGCAGTCTTCTTCCTCTCCTCTTCCTTCTCCTCCTTCAAAGACATTTGATGTTTTGCTGTGGCCTCTTTTTCTTCTTCCTCCAGGGAGCTGAGCAACTGATGCTGCAGCAGGACAAACAATACTCCCTGTGCACCAACATAACACACAAAAAAACAGTAAAATCATCTAAAAACGAGTCAGACAGTTATGGCGGCACAGGCATGTCCCTTATATGCAAGGCAAACAGACTTACGCAGTAGGAGTATCCCCTGAGACAGGCCGTGTGTGACAAACCATCTTCAAAGACGATTCTCCGCAGCAGCTGTCCAGTCTTTAAATTCCTGTAACACACAAACACAGAAAATACATTCAACTCTAAACGGCAGCAGTGCTTGTGAGAGCCAAATCTGGATGTTATTCTAACTATTTCTTTCTCATATATTAGAAGATAAATTCAACATTTAAAGCAAAGGACAGTGTTTAATGTTTGCGCTTCAAGGTCAGTTAAAGGAACGTTCTCATCTAAAAATCACAATTATGACATTCTTTCATTATACCTCTGAGAGAGCGAGCCATTTGTACCTGAACATCTGTTCATGTATGGAGTTCAATCTAAACGGTTTTGGTCATGAACCAGCTGACTGTGAATAAACCTGCACTTTTGCAGGTTTGGACTTAAGGGCTTGCTGCTCTGACAACAGTTTCACATGGATTTCAAGCAGCTTTGAAGAACCAAACAATCTAGACTCGTGCCAAACTGGTTATCCACGTACGAAAAACGCGGGCCCTGCCCACATCACTAATCCTTGATCAGTACTCCTACTCTGAATCTGAAGAGATTTATACTCTTTATATAAAATTTTTTCTCTCATCCATTTATTCTCTAAATCAGTGTATTCATTCGGTCACAGAGCCATAGGTCCCACCATACACGAGGCAAAACAAAGAACAGTTTAACAGAATAAGACACGTTTATCAGGTCACCTTACATGCTTGTCTACTGGCATAACACCGCATGCATCCCTGTACTGATTTCATTGACGCAGCCCCGCCAGTTTAACCAACTCCAAACAGAAGGGACCAGGATCGACGTCTGAACCAAAGACATTACATTGTTTTTTTATAATTACATGCTTCTTGTTAGTGGCTTTACTCCAAAGCCACTAACAAGAAGAACAAGTAGCAGGTAACTAGGAACAAAAGCTAGATGTCAACAAATATTCTAAGGGCCTTTTGCTGTGAGGTAACCGTTAGCATGGCAATGACTTGCTTACCAGACGAAGAGGTGTCCGGCCTCATCTGAGCCAATCAGAGCGTCTGAGAGTCCGTCCACTGGAGCGAGGGCCCCCACACAAACGCCAGGAGACACGAGAGGCTGAGAACTTGGAGTGCTGAGAGAGAGAGAGAGAGAGAGAGAGAGAGAGAGAGAGAGAGAGAGAGAGAGAGAGAATATATCTGTGCAATGAGGAGATAACAGAGGGACAATAAAGACAACACTAACTCTGTGTTACCTGCCACTGTCTGACAGTGTGAACACCTGCAGGGTGGAACCAGATGCTGCGTGGGAGGAGGTGACCACTCTGGACTTGGACACGCCCACAACGGCCTGGACAACCCCCTCACAGAGCAGCACTTGCAACAGGCTGGAGCACGACAGCATCCTGTGCACATGGACAACATACACACAGTTAAGTTCAACTTATGAAACACTGAAGTTTTGAAAACTTTAAAAAAGCTGGCCCAATTAACAAACACATTTGGAGATCCTCAGTTTAGCACTAGGCTTCAGTTTTGTATAGACAATTAGCCAAACATGTTAAAATCCATGTCACAAAGTCTGATTGAGTGTTGTATTCACCTCACTTCTCTGATTTCTAACTGACCCAGAGTCACACACATCAGCCCAGCAGCATCCGGGACAGGAAACACATTGATCAATGGCTGTAAACAAACACAGAAATTAATCATACAAAAATTGTTGTATGTTTGACTGAATTAAAGTGTGCCATGTTAGAAAGTGTCACATTGTGTCCATCAACAGTCGTTTTTGTCCTATTTTAAACATAACTCCCCCCTGTTCATTTTAAAGTCAGTTACAGCTAAATGTCTCAGTTTTAACTGTATTCCTATTATGGCTGCAACAGACAACTATTTTCAGTATTGATTTTTTTTCCCCAAATTATATATTTAATTGCTTAATCTATAAAATCTCATAAAAGGGTGAAAAATGTCCCTTACAAGTTTCCACAGCCCAAGGTAACGTCACTAAATTGTTCATTTTGTCCAACCAACGATCTAAAACCCAATGATATTTAATTTATAACGATATAAAACAGAAAAGCAGCAAATCCTCCTATTTGAAAAGCTGGAAACCGCAAATGTTTGGCATTTATCTTTGAATGACATGAACGCAAAAATGATTTATCAATGACTCTGAGATGCTAGAAATCATTTGCACATAACACATCCACACACTCACCTCACTGAAGGCCCAGGTGTGTGTCAAGCTCCAATCAGAAGCTGAAGTCTGACTCCAGAGGCACACTGCCCACTTCCCTGCTGCTGCTACACACAAACCACCTGAGGACCCAGGCAGACAGCATGCATCCACCAGACAGCCTCCTGCTGGGGCCTGAACACAAACGCATACAGTAATTCACTCAAAGTAATTGTTGACTTAAATTTAAAACTGCAGCTTGAAGCCAAGCATTAATTCTTAATTGTACGACACGTTTTACCTTCAAAGTGTGTGTGCATCTCATGTGTTCCTCCTCTGTTCTCAGGCCCACCTGCCCACCTGAGCCCTGTGACTGGACGCTGGAGACAGTCGGGCAGGTTGCCGGCTCAACCCTCTGGGACGGCTCAGATGTAGCCTGGATCTGACCAGTGGGGGAGGTGAGTGGCTGGCTAGGAGGGAGGGAAGTGAGGGATGGACAGGGAGAGAGAGCTGGAGGGGAGAGAGCCCGGGTGGACGGGCTATGAGGGAGAGGCAGGGTGAGAGCTGGGGCAGAGGGAGAGGAGGTCAGAGGGAGGGCAGCAGGGACAGCGTGGGGGGTGAGTCCCAGTGACGGTAGTGTGGTGCTGGAGGGGAGAGCAGAGGAGCACAGGCATGGGGTTATGAAGGGGCAGGGTGCTGATGCCAGAGGAGGGCTCATCAGGAGCTGGGAGTGGCATGCTAAACTGCCACGGTTGTCCTGATTTTTATTTTCCACCAATCTGTCTCTGGGAGGACTCGTGGTGGGTTCAGAGGAATCTTTAGGATCTTTGGCAGGAGATTTCACATTCAGATGCTGCACAGGAGACTCTCCTTGAGCTTCAATGTCATTACATGCCTGTAGAGCAGTGCAGTTTTTAGACGGCTCCTCTGGGGTTTTCTGTAGAGGGCAACCAAAGGAAAGAGTCTTGATGATAGCTTTGTCTTCTGTTTGTTTGTTTGTAGACCTCTGATCGTCCAAAGAATGGACGACACCAAGACAATCTGCTTGTTCTTCTGATGAAATGACAGAAGACTCTGTTATCTGAAATTCATCTGAGTTCACTTTGCCTGCGGGGCTGTCTGCAAAGTTGATGTGAGGCTGTGGTTCGACAGATCGGTCAACAGATCTGTGTGTGTTGCTGGCTGAGACGCTACTCTGGCTGTGAGTATTCAGAATCACAGTATCTTGCTCTTTATATTGATCGACAGAGTCAGCAACACCATCTTGAACCACCAACAGAAATTCTGTTGAGGTGGTGTGACTCTGACACTCTGGGTGAAGGTTTTCAGTCTGCTGCTCTCCAGGGTTTTCTCGGTTAGATGACTCTTCAGTTAAGGACTGTATTGTCAAATTATCTGTAAACTTGCAATCTATCGTCAAGTTTTGGAGGTCTACGGACCGTGTAGCAGCTTGTTTCGCTTCAGTGGGATGGGGTAAATGTGCGATCGTGGGCGTGAGGTTGCGCGGGAGTGGAAGAGGCATCACTGGATCCGTGCTGCTGCCGCTGTAGCGAGTGTCAGGGCGCCGGCTGCCCCTGCGTGTGTTATAAGACGTCAGCGATGTAAAATGTTCAACTCCTGATTCCACAGCGACTTGGCGGAGCTTGTGCAGCTTTAGGGAGGCAAACTGGTCATCGGGGAGATGGAAATCTTGCGGAATGTCAAAGTTCGCCAGGTTGTTGACCAGCGGGCCGGGGGACAGAGAGGGAAGAGGGAGCAAGGAGGTTTGGGCAGGTGGAGAGGAGGGAAGGAGGAAAGATCGCCAGCTTGCTGCACCTGCAGGACACAAAGTGAAAGAACTTTTAATCAGAGCTCTCTTTCATTCATTTATTTATCTAGTTATTATGTCATTTCTACCTATATCTGTAATCTCCTCGACACTTTTTTTTTATTTTGAGGTTATAGGGTGGGGGGGCAGTGAGTGTGGGGTACGGTAGAATGGATAGTCACCATGGCAACAATGGAGTTGGAGAAAAACTGGGGGCACACTGTACATTGTAGGGACACACACTACATGTTGGACACAGTGTGTATGTTTAAAGTATGTAGTAAAAGCAAAGAAAAAAAAGAGGAATGTGAGATGATGCAGACAGGTAAGACACTCCTCCATAAACAAGCTCCTTACTGTGTATATACCTAATATCAGGGGACCCAACTTAAAACATAAGGCTATTAGCAACTATTCCCTGTTGAGTATCAAAACCAACAATGCATGTAATTGTAACCAACATGTATCCAGTATTGTCTGTGTAGCTACAGTCTGACCGTGAAAACAGTGTACCCTTTAAATGATCTTGCTGAATTGAACAAAATGCCAAAATTCTGTGGTTTCAGCTAGGGCTGCGACTAACGACTATTTTCATTATCAATTAATCTGACAATTACTTTCTCGATTAATCGACTCTAGTTTCAGCTTCTTCGATTTCAATAGCTGTCGGTTTCCTTGGTCTTCTATGATAGTTAACTGAATAACTTTGGGTTTGGACTGTTGGTCAAACAAAACAAAACATTTGAAGACATCACTTTGGACTCTGGGAAACTGTGATGGACATTTTTCACTATTTTATGACATTTTGTAGACAAAACAATTATTTGAGAAAATAACCGACAGACTGATTGACAATGAAAATAATATTAAGTTGTATCTTGGAATGACAAGACTATGTTTTGTTGTAGGTAAGTAGCAATAGCGATAAAGTTGAATTGAATTGATGAACAGAGAGAATACAATCGCCTTGTGTCAGCCAGCACAGTGGCAGTGTGGCTCATTATGTGTTTTTAGTAGCTTTTGGACAACAATGGAGTTCTACAGCACAGAGCCATAGGCTGTATCAAGCTTACTGATAAATAAGTGGAAACATTTGCTTTTAGTCTCTTCAGGGGAATAGCAATATAAAGATGACACCAGCCTTTAGTTTCTTACTGTATCCAAACCTGTAATTAAGGTTAAACATTTTTTTTATCTTAGCAACACAAACCTGTAGACCTTCTCTTCATTCTCTATCTCTATCACTGACACACACATACAAAGTCACAATACAAGTCTTACTTCTGCTCCTCTGTGTGGATCTGTTATTCCTGCCGCTGCTGTTCAGAAAGATGGGATAGATCTTGTCCAGATGTCCAGAGGCAGAGCTGGACTGAACTCCATTGACTCCAGAATAAGGCTGTGTAGCTGTGCTGTGGGTGGACACAGACTCCGGGTCGTCTGGCACTGGAGCAGCTTCTACTGGAGCGAGGCAGGGCTTTGGTCCATCAGCTCCATGAAAAGACAGGGAGGAAGAGACCGGGGAGCTGGTGTGCTGCGGATCGTCTGAGGTTTGTGCAAGGCCTGGTTGATGGGTGTTTAAACTAAAAGAACATCGTGGGGTCTGAGGTCTCCCTCTGCCCCTACCTCTTCTCCTCCTCCTACCTCTTGCTGGACGAGCAGTGGTGACCGTAGGAGAAAAACAAGCATCTGCGTTGATCTGACAAGCTGAGATTTGACCGGAAATTTCACTGGAGCTCTCACTGTTCAGCTCAGGTGATGTGTCAGCAGCCTGTGATTCCATACAAGGACCTACAGACGGAGATGCGGTCGTCAGTGAGGAGAAATCTGTCTGAGAGTGTTGATCTGAACCTTGGTGGTTGTGTGTGTGCCTGTTCAGTCCTCTGCCACGGCCCCGGCTCCTGCGGTGTCGTCTCATGCTCAGCTGGGAGAGTATGACAGCCTGTATGTCAGGCTGGCTCTGTGTAAATGTCATACGCCTTGTGGTTCTGACATAGTACTCTGCTGGGAAAAGTAGTCCTTCCACTAGGGTACAGGAGTCAAGGAGACCCACACCCTTTACATCATGCTGTCCTCCAACCATCTCACTTTTTTCTTTTATGTCAACTGTATTCTTATGATTTTTTTCACTTTCTATTTTCTCTGCTGCATTTTCTTTAGTATCTTTATTACTGCTGTCTTCACACAGCCTTCCATCCCTCTGTACTCTATTCTCACCTTCCTCTTCTCCCTCTATCTCCTTTCTACTTCCATTTTGTGTGACATCTTGTCCCCTTCCATCAGTGTGGATAGCAGGGTTGCAACATGTGAGCAGCACAGACATTGATTCTTTTTTCCCTTCAGCTCTCAACTCCTTCTCCCTTTGTTCTTGTCGTCCTTGTATCTCCTTTCCCTCCATATCTCCTGTTTCAGTTTGTCCACAAGTGTTCCAGTGTGTAAGCAGCAGAGAGGGAGACTCTTCTGTACCAGAAAATAGCTCTTCACTTTCATTCACATCCTCTGTTCCCTCAGTTTTGACTCTCTCTTCACTTCCTTCTGTTCCAGCAGTCTCCATCCTTTCACTGTGCTGCTGTCCTTCCTGACTGTTGTCTGTGCTCCTGCCAGCCTCCTCAGCACTCCTCCTTTCCCAGCGCAGGCGGCTGCGTCGGGACCTGAGGCGCAGGGCAGGACTGGGTCTGTGACCTCTAGCCGCGTCATGGATCGGATCTGGGGTTTGTGGGCAAGCAGCATCACAGGGGAGCAGGAACCTGATCACCTGGCTCCTCCTGGAGTTATCAGTATCTGCCGGGCCTGGTAAAAAATCAGAAAATGCGTGAATTCTAATTAGCACCGTTATTACAGGCAAAACATTCTGCTTCTCAGAGTAATGACAGTGTAATCTCAAGCAGATTACAAGATGTTTTCTGTTTTGGGATGGACAAGCATGGAAGCAATTTATGTGTCAAAACTGCATAAGACGGAGAAAGAAAAAGTGTCATAAGCGTATGTGTACATATGTTTATGTCACTTTGTCTTCCTCTGTGTACACATTTACATCCAACAACAAATATATTGTTCATTTCATGATCAAATTAGGCACCATGACAACAGATTATTCTAAGTGAATCTTCAGAAACTACTCTATCCTCCTCCTTCAACCGTTTCTTTGCACAACCTCCCTATATATTCCCCAGCAGCTCACAATCACCAGTGACCAGAGCCTTTGCATCAACAATGGATGATTTTATAGTATAACTAAAATAGTCATATGTATTGCACATAGGGTTGAATGATTCTATATAGTTTATGACATACATATATTTACACCTACACGTTTGGAAAATAAATCCAGTACCTGTATCACTTTTAGATATTTTACAACATACATTCATATCTAATTGTCACTGCAGTTATGCTACCTGTACTTTGCAGCTGATTAGGAGATACTCACCTCCAGTGTGGTGAGGTACACCTGAGGCTGTCCCATTGTGAGTGTCCACTGTCAGTGAAGGTGGGTTGAGACAGGGGTTAGATGTCACATCTGTGTCTCTCTGGTCCTGGTGGTTCTGCTGTGTAATCCTGCTCCTCACATGTCTCCGCACTGCCTCCGAACGCTCAGCACGCTGTGGGCAGATCAACATGTGTGTGTGTGAGACAGAGAACTTCTACACTGGGATAATAGAAGCAAAGTGAAAGAGTGACTCTTACCTGCAGTCTCTGGGCTGTCCTTAGATACTCCCTTTGTAACAGTGCCAACTTCCTACGAAGCTGAGTGGGTAAAAATGTTAACATGTCGGCAGCAGTCAAAAGACATAGAATTAAAGGTTCGTTGTGGCACTTTATAGAGCTTAAGTGTGCAGACAAACGTACAGTACCTTCTCCTTGTCATCATAGTGCAGTGTAGTCCTCAGCTGCTTCTCACAGTGCAGGACATGTCCCACATTGTTCTCCATCCTGCTCACTAGGCCTTAACATCCAGGAGACGCGTACAACTAAAAGTTATATGTAGCTGTGGCACGGCTAATATGACATTAGCTTAGTTGGTGTAGCGTTATGTACGTTATTCGTCAGAAAACGTTAGCTTAACATAGCTACAAAGCTAACGGTTCAGTTCCAACTAAACGTACTTTCGTCATGCTCATAGCTGAAAAGTACACCAAAACACTGACGTTAAGTTAGCAGAGTTGACAACAAACACACCTAGCTTAGTTCGTTGAAATGACAACATTCCCATAAATGTAGTAAATGGGGCAGACTTACAGTGGCACCTGTTGTGTGTCCATGAAAAGATTATTTTGATGTTCAATCAGGCGGGTATCGATTTAGTTCCAATTTCCCGCGATTCCCTCGAACAGGCACGAGCAGTGGAAGTCCGATAAGTCGAACAGACGGATGGAGGAGGTAAAGGGGACCTGTTACGCACGGATCAGGTTACTTTCGCTTTTGGGGTTCCGTAGCCGGAACAGCGTGAATATAGTCACAAAACCCCAAAAGCGAAAGTAACCTGATCCGTGCGTAACAGGCGATCCGTGCAAACAAATTTAACAATCTGTAAATGAATACAACGACATTTGTATGCGCAGGAAGCTTTTTGAAAGGGAAAAGGATCAGATCTGTGAAGCTCAAGTTAAAAATCTGTAAGTAAAATATACATATTTATTCAGGTTGTGATGTTTGCATTTGTAAAACTGTTTTTTTTGGTTTGCGAGTACCCAAAATTACGTACAAATCTTGTTTTTCAATTACAAATCATGTAATACACATTTACAAATCATATGACAGGGACTCAGAGTTGCCATTCGATCCATGAACCTGCAGCTGCCTTCGCTTTCTTTGATAAGAGAGTTCTTAGTCTACTGAACTTGGACGCCAGCGTTTTCCAACAATGGGATACCTTCAGAAGATGAAGAATGTTTTGAAATGTATGCTGTGCTTTCCTGTTGCGCTCTGTAAACGTTTAATAGGCCTCCTGCCTATGGACAAATGCCCTGTGGAAAGTGGAAAGCTGCTGCCTCTGGACAACAGTGTGGATGCCAGCCTTGACCTTGGGTCCAGACGTGATGTACAAACATGTACCGCTTGGAAAGCTCCCATCATCTGGGAAGGGATGTTTGAGCCTGATTTTTACGACCAGTTGCACAAGATGGAAGGATCCTCTGTGGCTCTAACAGTGTTTGCTGTGGGCAGGTACCTGGATGCTTACCTCGAGACCTTCCTGAACCCCTCAGAGCGTCACTTTATGTTGGGTTTGCCCGTCGCATATTATGTGTTCACGGATGTGCTAGAGAAGGTGCCAGACATCAAGCTTGCTCCTCAGCGAAGCATGAAGCTCATCAAAGTGGACAGGCACTCCAGGTGGCAGGACATCTCTATGATGCGAATGAAGACCTTATCAGATGTCATAGAGTCGGATATTCGCCATAGCTGCACGCACGTCTTCCGCTTTGATGTGGATCAGGTGTTTACTGGGAGATTGGCTTGGAGGCTCTTGGAGATTCTGTGGCTCTGCTCCATGCCCACTACTACCACCTTCCAAAGAAGATGTTTACCTACGACTGCGACCCAAAGTCCAAGGCGTACATGGAAACTGGGGATTTCTACTACCATGCTGCTGTCTTTGGAGGCTTGTGGAAGAGCTTAAAAGTGTTGACTGAGGCCTGCTATCAGAGCATCATGGAGGACAAACTGAATGAGGTGGAGGCTCTGTGGCATGATGAGAGTCATCTCAACAAGTACCTGTGGCTTCAGAAACCAAGCCGGGTGCTCTCTCCGGAGTACTGCTGGGACACCAGTATCGGCTACAGGAGCGACATACGAGTCACCCGACTTTTGTGGGCACCAAAACATTATGATACACTGCGCACCCCTTAGTGTGTTTTGGAATTAAAGCACAAAATCACCTAGGATATTTAATTAATGCCATGAAAACTGACAAACATTAGGTTCTCATGCTCCTTCGCTCTTTTTGTTCTCTCAGGGAATTCATTTGCACATCTGCAAATGTGGATTTTCCTAATGGAACGACCTCTGTCGCTGACCACCTGCCCTTTCAGAAAATTGTGTGGTAGCTTGCTGCCATCGGTGTGTGAGTGAACGGGTTTGGATAAAAGCGCTATATGAAAATGTAGACATGAGGCATTTTTGGCAGGTTGAGACACATGAACTGCTTTTCTACAAGGACACTGCCCATGTTTGTTTTTCATGGATTTACAATGTAATTATTTAAAAGATGTGGTGAAATATGTGTTAATAAAATGAACATTTGTACGACTCTTTCAAGGAGAAATACCATCTTGTCCCAGAGATGTTTTCTTTTGTCTTTTTTTTCTTCTTTTTTTTATAAAAGATGCATTAAAAAACAACAACTTTCAACTGTGGTATTGATATGAAAATTACAAGTCAGTGAAAATAAACATTAACACTGGTAAGACTGTTAATGGTACAGTAAGTGTGTTCAACCATCACTTTTGCTTTTGTGCAACAGGTTGCAAGTTGCCCTGGACTTCAGAGACTCTGATAAAGCAACAATACTCAAGACTATTTAGTTTGGTCTGTATTTCTGATGCTGTTTATGTGAACATAGGGTAATTAGGCTACATTGGATCTCTAAAATATCTAAGTTGTGGAGTAGTCGTGCTGGATATATGTTTGAGTATTTATAAGACCATAACCTTGGTCTTTTCATATAAATGTTACCAAATGTTTTAATATTGTGTATGCATGGTAGTTTGAAATGGAGGTAAAGTGTGAAGCTATCATGGATTGCTAAAAAAAAGGGGACATTTTTACTAACTGAAATACTTGAGTTCGCTTTCATATTCGCTACAAAATCCTACAGCATATTTCCATTTATAAAACTTACTTGGTTTAGAGTCCCAAAATGTGGAAATTGCTATTTATGATGGAGGATAGTTTACTAACTTATCTTTTCAAGCTGACATTAAAGGTGGGGTAGGCAGTATTTTGTTTTTGCCGTCATTGGCAAAAATTCCAGCATATTGTAATTCAAGTGGTCTGAGAGCAAACCTCTACTGCCCCTCCTCTTGGTTCTGTTTTCAGGCTTCAGAAAATCTATCCCGTGACGGGAGACTTTGGCCAATCACAGGTTAGTTCAGAGAGACGGTGCGTTCGTATTGGCTGAGCTACAAATGCAGATGCGCATGCACGTCCCTTCAGACAGTGAAAGCCTGATTCAATGGCGGAAAATCCTGCAGAAAATCCTGCAACTTGTGAAGAATTTCTAGTACCTCCTTTGCCTACAGCGGCGTATAGCACAAAACAGCACGTCCCGGCTCCACACGGAGCTTTATGTTCGATGCCATGACGCTCGTATCGACGTGGCAAAGAGACATGATGACAAACAGTGGGGAATAACTTTTGAGGGGGGACAGTGGCATGTGTGTGGTGTACTAGTCTCTCATCCTGCTGCTGGACAGCGTTGCAGCTGCCTCTAAAGCCTGGGGCTCTCTGCTCTGCAGCTGCGAAGTGCTGGAGAGGTGACTTTGAATAGAGAAGTCGCGGCGGGAGGGACCGCAGTCTCTGTGAGGATCACGCCGTGGAGAGTGAGCACAATGAGGGATAAGGTTTTGCAGGGGAACCGATTCCTGTGGCTGCAGGTCGAAGTTGTGAGTTTGGTGGGAGGGGCTTAGCGGAGTGATACGAGGCAAGTTTTGTATAGGTTGCACAGATTTTGCCTACACCAGCTTTAACCGTTAGCTAAATCTGTCACATAACAATCAGTCCCAAACAAGCCATAGGTAACCATTCTCTTTATACAGCCATGATATATACACGCAAACAAGCAAGCTAGATTAATATTTCTGCCTTGTTACCCAGTACAAAATATCATTTACCTTACATTTGTAGCAACACTTTTCCAAAGCACAACATTAGATCATCTATGGCCGCCTTCAAAGTATCATAAGTGGTATACTCTGGAACAAGGTTGGCAGTAATTTAGCTAAAGCATTTTTTAGGCCCTAGCAATTATTCGCAAACAGAATGGCAAACGGTTTTCCATCAGTCTAAAGTGGCTGCAGAGACATTTTTGCTGAAATGTGGGTATATGGTATTTCACCTGAGAGAAATGACAGAGACACTACCAGGAAAGAGTCTCTTCTGCACAGAGAGAAAGTGGTGGAACTTAATGTGCATATAGCTAATAAGCATTTACCCTAATCACGAGTAATGTGTTTGCAACCATATTTGATGAAAATGATCAGAAGCACTAACACAACTCCTGGAAGTTATAAATGACAATTTGTAATGCCAAAATAGTTGCTTCAATACATTGACCTTGAAAAATATGTACATATTATGTACTATGTATTTGCATATATATATGCAAATACATAGGCTACAAATAAACAAGGTGCGGACTACCTTTCTGAACCAATTAAATTTCTAAACAATCTGAAATGGGAAGTTGTGTAGGACTGATTGGGATAAAATATTGAAATCAAGCTACAGTATATTGTCTCATAAGTGCAAACCCTACCCATTTGGCACTCTGGGTAGGCTAACAAATCTTAAAAACAGTGGTATTTAAACTCATCTGGACTCAGGCGTGGTATCTGTACATTCATAAGCTACAACGCTATACAGAGAAGAGAAAATAGATAGGACTGTTCATTACAATACAGACTGCATATATGCAGCATGAAATATGGCAGGTCACAAAAGATAAACTCTTTGTTCAAACTGTTTGTTCACACTGTGTACAAGTTATACGTTTCTAGTTTGGTGAAACTGTCCTGCTCCTCAGACATCCACAGGTGAGGTACTTCATGACAGTCATGCTGACGTGCATCACAGGACCCAGGTTAAAGAGCATGTGGTAGAAGGCATGGACAGACAGGCCTCCAGTTTCATCAGCGTATTTCAGCGCTACGATGGGCGTGTACAAGGGGTTGGTCAGATTACGGAAACGTGGTCTGCTTGCTTCAATCACTTTCTTGGTACACTGCCGAGAGTGAGAGGATGGACAAAAAAGACACAAGATTTGCAGTCAGACTTAAGGGATTAATCACCGATGCAGACAGACAGATAAAGCACAGTGAGGCTGAGTCACAGACTGCATGTGAGCTTACTCTGGCGACGTCATCAGGCGTTTGTCCCAGTAGCTCAAAGATGTCAATAGAAGAAGGAAGATAGACGTTCTTGAAGTAATGCACCGTTTCAGGATCAGCTCCGGGACACTCCTTCTGCCTCACATCCTGAATCATCTTTGCCTCAAATTCTGTGTGCACCGGGCCCGGCTCAATCAATGACAATCTGAGGAGAGAGACAGGCAACAAAGGGGGAACATAAGAAGACCTGAACTCAATGTCTCAATGCCTGTAGGTGTGAATGTGAGCGTGAATGGTTGTGCGTCTCTATTTGTCTGCCCTGTGATTGCATGTTGACCTGTCCAGGGTGTACCCCGCCTCTCGCCCAATGTCAGCTTGCTTCCAAACCTCCCCCGAGACCCTCCAAAGGATAAGCAGGTATAGCTAATGAATGGATGGATTATAGTCCCTGGATTATTATTACTTTTTGAAAATTACCACAATGACCAAAAGACAAGAGTCCAATCTGTAAATACATATATGTCATATTCATGTAACTTTCCATAGTAGCAGTCTGTGAAAATTCTACATAATTCTAGTGTCCCAAAGGCAGAACCAGTGGTAACCTGACTATCAGACTGAGGCTAATTGTGTTGTTCTTGCTGAAGAAAATGGAGATGTGGGCAGTCCCTCAAAGAATCAGTGCAGGCTAAAAACAGTGAGTGGTAAAAATTTATAGTTTTAAATAATTTACTGACTAAAAATGACAAACATTTTGTAGGTTACAGCTAGAAAAAAGCTACCAATAACAGTTCATCTAGCGCCATCCTCAGGCCAAAATTTAAATTCGTCCAATACTTTAGTTTATGACCACATACCTACCCGTATCTGTACTTTGTGTTTAATTAACTAATGTTGGCATGCTAATGCACTAAATTAAGATGGTTAACAAGGTAAACATTCTACCTGCTAAAAATCAGCATGTTAGCATATCATTGTTAGCAACATTAGCATTTAGTTCAGATAGCTGTGGCTAAGTACAGCCAGAGCAGCTAGCATGGCTGTAGACTCTTAATCTCGTTTAAGTGTTGTTCAGTGAAAATAAGCAAATGACTGACAGCACCTTCAGCAATTTAAACATTTAATCGATTAATCAGAAAACAATCAATGGATTAATCAATTATGAAAGTCATCATTATTTGCAGCCCTAGATAAAACTGTGAGGATCAGTCAGAACTGAAGAGGAAAGCAGGCAACACACGATTAAAGTTTGTTGTTAAATGTACGTTTTTGGTTTGTTACTAATGGACGGAAGAAGCATCAGTGGCACTCACGTGACATTAAACTTCAGCAGCTGCACAGCCAAACTCTCACAGAAGCCCTCCATAGCAAACTTGGAAGCCACATACACGTCATTAAACACCACACCTATAGAAACACAGTAAATGTTTGAACAGTTTAATCAGTTCTCCTTGTTCACTGTTTTGTAGACACATCCGTTTGTAATGACATAGATTAGTACTTAAACTCCATTAGTCTTTCTTCAGTTATCCACCCACTCTTCCATTCGTCCATCATCAACCCATACATACATCAAACTGAAGCCCCACCCTGCCTCCTCTCGCTTCACTCATCCGGCCACACCTCTGTCTGCTAACCTTGCAGTCCCATCACACTGCTGACCACGATGATGTGTCCTCCTTTCCTTTTCTTCATGTCAGGCATCACCTCCTTGATCATGCGGATCACCCCAAAGAAATTGGTCTCAAACACTTTCTTCATCTCTTCGATGGGGATGCTCTCCACTGGACCCACTAGGCCGACACCTGCATTATTGACTGGTCAGGAGAAGAAGAAGGAAACACAGAAGACAAGGAAGAAACTGAGTAATCAACATCACGTTGGGACAGTGTAGCAATGCATGGTGCAACGAGATGAGTATGCATTTTACTTACTGAGAACATCCACATGTCGATCTTTGATGCCGTCAATACACTGTTTGATGGACTCATCGTTGCAGACATCCAGTACAGCCAGAGAAAGAGTTTTCCCGTATGCATCCCCAGCAGCTTCCACCAGCTTATCTTTACGTTTCAGATCACGCATAGTTGCTATGACTGTGAACAGGTGGAAAAGAGGGAAAAACAGAAAGAATTGAGAGGAGCGTAGAGGAGATTGTTTAAAACGTACTGTATGTATTGTATAGTCTTTTGATCTGGTTTGCTTTGGCAACATATGTTTTATCTCTGTCAAGCCTTTAAAGACAAACTGATGTGAACTGACTTGGGGAAAAATGCCTCGCTGTACTAATCAGCCATGTAAATTAAGTTGAATAAAGCTTTATAGAGAGCTGAAGTCCCACAGTCTGTTCCACTAGTAACTCACTCATCATTCTGTTGTTTTATCTTTAGGATACTGAGGTGTTCATATTTTACTGTCCAGTACAGTAGTCAATAGAATAGTCTATAGAATAGATAGACGTATTTAGCTTAAGAAGTATCAGTAACAGTAAGTTTTCAATCTAATCACGTTAGTGGCTAAAGGCAGTCTATTGGTCTGTTGGTCAGTCGTTCGGCTAGTCCACCACTTTGGTCCAGACTGAAATACAACAACAACTATTGGATGGATTGCCGTGACATTTTGCAATGACATTCATGGTCCCCAGAGGGTGAAGCCTACTGACTTTGGTGATCCTCTGACTTTTTCCTCTAGTGCCACCAGCAGGTTGACATTTCGTCACCTTGGAATTATAAGGTTCTATCTGACATTTTTGTCAAAATTGAGTTATTCACATATTCTTATTCTGTGACAACCTATTAATATTATGTGAGGTGTTTTTAAGTTGTATGCATTTTTGGACTTTATATTTAGAAAACAAAAAGGTTCTATCCCTATCGCTATTGGGAATGCAAAAACTTTGAAGCTGAATATCTCAAAACTGCTCAGAACGCAGATGGAACCTTATAATTCCAAGGTGGCGATTTGTGTCGTTTGGCCAGTCCACCACTTTGATCCAGACTGAAATATCTTGACAACTATTGGATGGATTGCCATGACAGGATGAAATGTAATAACTTTGTTGAACCTTGACATTTCATCTAGTGTCATCGTCAGGTCAAAAAATGTGTCCAATACTTTGGTTTATGACCAAACACCTGCAAAACTAATGAAATTACCATCAGCCTCAGCTGTGTTTTGTGTTTACTAATAACTAAATATTAGCATGCTAATGCACTAAAATAAGATGGTGAACATGGTAAACATTATACCTGCTAAACATAAGCATGTTAGCATTTTCATTGTGCGTATGTTAGCATGATAATGTTAGCTTGTAGTTCAAAGCACTGCTAAGTGCAGCCTCACAGAGCCGCTAGCGTGGTTGTAGACACTCTAGTCTGTATAAATATGTAGGATAATAGATATTGTTGCAATAAAAGACACACACACTCACAAACGATTGTTTTTCTTCTGTGGGGGGACGACCACCAACTCCTCGACTTGTGGGTTTTCCACTGGCAGCTTCAATGAAAACAGTAGCACCTCCACACTGACTTCAAACCGCAAATTTACCGCAAACCGCCATTTTGACCTGTGTACAGACTCTTTTCATCAATGCTGTTTTCCAATAGCCCTGCATATAATTGTGCTCATTTTATTTCTATGGGCAGTTTCCAAGTGTGAGTTTGTGAATGGATGTAACACTCCCTCCCTACCTGCAACTCCAGAACTAAGCCTTCAGGCTGCTGCTGTTAAATAGACATGTGATTAGGCATCCTGCCCAGGTAAATGAGGTTACAAAAAGACAATATCACTATCTGGAGAGTCAAACAGAGTTCAGTGGCTCAGGCTGCATGTAGGCTCACACAAGATACACCCAAAAACACAAACATCATATTATGTTTACTAGACCCAGTGTCTTGATATTTGTTGATATAAATGACTTGTCAAGTACAAAATGTTCTTTCTGGAGCAGCATCAATACACGTTCTGTCTGTGTGCATACATGTATATTTGTAGGGTTTTTAGGCGAAAATGTCCTTTCCGAGTGATCCTGTCTGTGTACATTTCCTGTCATAGGAGTGAAAAAATATTGTCAAAAAGACATGGGATGATGAGAAGGGAGGGTGAAGTATTTGCACACAAAGGAAACTGTGTTCACATACATCCCTTTCCTGACTCAACCTGTGGGCTGATTCTTTCCTGCAATGTGAAATAACACAACAATGGAAAAGTTAGTGCCAAAGATAACTTAAAGTAGTCCTAATATAGACGCTCTGTGCTCATAAACAGCCCTGTTACAGAAGCCAGTTTACATATCAGCATTAGTGTCTTGCCTTGGAGCTCACGTCACCTGCCTCCTCCAGAAATAGCCCTCGCCGGCCTGTCATCCACAATGGAGCTCAGCGAGCCGGGCAATAAGTAGCCTAAGCAAGGCTGTAGCAGGGCTTTAGTTATTGTCTGGTGTTACATCCTAGAGTGACTAAAGGTTACGTTGGGATGAGAGACATAACTGTGTGTGACAGGAGGCTGAATGAGCTGGGAGGTTGTCCTTAACCTACGAAACTGAATTTAACATTTTAGCTTCTTTTTGCTGACCATTTTTAAATGTATGCGATAGATTTTGGTATTTTGTATGTATTTTTTCTACCGCTAGAGGAAGCATTAACCCATTTCCATTAACCTCCATAAGGCATGAAAATTAGTTAGCTTCACTCAAGTCTGCATGAATTTTTGTCAAATTTACATTATATTTGCATAAGTGCAGGATGGTTTCAAAAGTCTGCACTGCTTTTCCTCATAACGATAATGTAACTGACAAATTGACTTTAATACAGTATGAAAATGGAATGGAAACCAATAGATACCTGGAACAGTAGAAGTAATACATTCGCATTTACAAAACACAGCAGCAGTAGGTTTCGTTGGCTGTGCTGTAAAGTATACATGATTTTTAGTGTTTACAAATGGGCTGACACATGAAAAAACACTGGTATGGTCCTTTAAGTGGACCACCAGCAATTGGAAAAATTCACTTGATAGGGCTCCTGCCTCTTGTTCCCATCTTTATTATTTATGTCATGCATAGAAATGCTTCTGTAGTTTTATATTATTATTTGTGACTGGTGTAAGCTGCTTCCTGGCACACTTCTTTCATAAATTGTCTAAGTATTGGAGATCAGTTTTCCAGACCTTAGATATTTTTGTGCAAATGACACAACCTGATTCATTCAATGCAGCAGTCTACACCATTTGTAACTCTATTAGCATCTAGGCGAATTCTCTTAAACTAGAAAAATACACAACCTCCCAGTCTCACTTTTATGTAGGATGTAACCCTTTCCTATGAAGATGACACATGTTGAAAGTCTCTGATTGTATGCTAATTGGATGTCCAGGTTCTATATTTGTCTTGAAAGTTAAAAAACAATTGAGCAAAAATAATATAGTTAATGTTATCACACATATCAAGATAAAAAGATTTTTGGTAGCTTAATTATTTGACAGGCGTGTGGCCTTTACTATGAAGTTCCTAAATCATTTTTTTTGTGCATCTGGACCCAAAAAAGCTCTGCCTCTGATGAGTCCTTAAGTGTGACCTCTGACCTCCCTGGGGAGAGGAAATACTGTAGAGGCTAGGGAGTTTCCTCTTCAGGGTTCAGTAGAGAGCACTGTCTTGAATTTGTTCCATTGTCTTGTCATCAATTAATTCCACTTCATTTAAACATTTATATATATATTTAAACCACTGCAAATAGCATCTCAGTTAGCTTTAGATGGAAATCACTCTTCTGTTGTGCTTTGAGATGCACAGAAACAGAGACAGTGGCTTTAATCTACATGATCATGTGGACTATGTAGGTAGCTACACTCCAGTCATGATGTAAGCATCTTATGTGTAAAACACTGCAGAAGACGTAGATGAGTGACAGTGACAGTAAGTTTATGAATTTACCATTCAAATAAAGTTATTACTATTAGTAATAGTTTTTATTATTTTATTAAACCATGTATTTGTTTATTATTAAACTATTTTCCTTGTCTATAATCTTAGGAAACACAAATGTAGCCATATGTCATGTCAAGCAAATTGAAAGTTCAATTAAATAGTGTCTCTCTCTCTCTCTCTCTCTCTCTCACACACACACACACACACACACACACACACACATACACAGTGCACCTACCGTGATAGCGCTTCTGTTCGTCGTTGGCCAGCATCACGGCCATCCTCAGGCCAATGCCGGAGGAGCAGCCGGTGATCAGCACCACTTTCTGTCCGGGACTCGCCATGGGTTCTGCTCGCTGCCTCTCCGCTCTGTTGTCACACTGAGCCGCCCGCAGACAAGCAGCTCTGCAGGATGAGTGGTGATTTGAGGTGAGAGCCACTGTAAGAGGATAAGGTGGGGGGTCACATGGCCAGGGCGCAACAAGACTGAGATTATCTAACCGTTACATGGTCGGTTGGCCAGTCATTTCCAACTTCGTTATTTAATTCCATTAAGGGACAATAAACCATGGCATTAGTCTTAAACTTGATAAGCCGTCTGACACTCCGTGACGTTTGGTTTCTGACCAACAGTGTACTTGAAAGTGTGAAGAACAAATGAATAAGGTCCAATTTTAAGTTACATATCGGTCTGTAAAAGCCTCGATACAGAGATTTGGCGCCACCCAGCGGCCATTATGTTAATTACTCCAGTCAGTCCACAGTAACTATGAATGGAGTGGCTTCTCCTGTTATTCAAAGCCAACAAAAATCTGCCTTCATTATACAGGATGATGCCTGGGGATGTTTTTTATTATTGGCAGAGTGAGTGTCAGAAAAGTTATAGTAATGACCAGTATATGAAACAAACGCTACACACACACACACACACACACACACACACACAAGTACAATATCTCTCTCCCTTTGAACACTTGAACACAAGGGTGTAGCTGCCAGTCATACGTTTAAGACATCCTACTTGAAGCAGGAGGTAGGGCATTTGGAAATATGCCTGGAATCTATTTTCTTCTTCCTCTCTCTCCCTCTTAAAAAAAAGTCAGTAGCCTATGTATGTGTGACTGAGTGCAATTTACTTCTGTTACCAAAACATGAACATCTAATGATTATTGTACACCACATTTCCAGTATCTTTATCTTAAAACATAACATATAAGTTTTACTACCTAAAGAATATGTCAAATGTCTCCAAATGTTAGACCATTTCTGTCGAGTATATTCACAAAAACACAGAAAAGTTTGTGCATCCGTTCATAAGCTGTAGGCTGGAAAGCATTTATGCTTTTGCTCTCATCTTCACAAAAAGACAGTATAGAGCAGTGACAATTTTTAATTAAACAGTTTCAGTTCTTCCTAGTACTCACATAAAACTACACTTTTGAGTGTACTAAAAACCTACACCTTTACTCTAGCCCCATCTCCTTAATGTGCACATTTCATAGTGTGTCAGTTATCAATACACATTTTATTCTATCTTGAAATGTTTTTTTTAGTTGTCTTAAATGTATTGTCCTTAATTTATTTAGCTTAAAAACAGATTCTTACAGCTTAACCTGCTCTGATATCAAGTGCATTTTGTTGCATTTTAATGTATAACATATGCTACTGTACTATGTGAATACATTTGGATTTGATTTGATTAAACAATTATATTTGGTCCTGAGTCACCTGCTCATACTATTTAAGTCCGGGTCATATTTGAGCCTAAGTGATTTAAATGAATAAAAAATAGGGTATACACATGTCTTCTTAGACAATACAGACTAATGTAAATGGAAACAGAGGCAGGACAAAGGAGACTTGAGGCTCATAGGTATTCATGTGCATGTATGCATGTGTGTGCATGTACTGAGCTCCAAGTCTGTCAACGTTTTTCACCCTGTAAACTTCTCCTAAAAACCCCTAAAAAGTTTCTGATGCCTCATAATGAGCTGCTGGTTTCTTTTGGCATTTCCACATTAGAGATAAAGAACGATTAAACCCTTGAAGTAGGAGACAGGGAGAATATATATATGTATATATATATATATATATATATATATATATTTTTTTTTTTTTTTTTTTNAATATGGTGTGTGTGCCTGAAGAGAGTGTGGCGTGGGCAAAGACAGACAGGCACTGGAATTTGGAATCTGCAGCAGCATATTTTTATTAGTTGGGCAGCACTGTTGTCCTGTCCTAGCATGCTTTGTGTGTGTGTGTGTGTGTGTGTGTGTGTGTGCGTGTGTGTGTGTGTGTAGAAAGGGAGCAGAGAATTAAATGTGGCACAAGCTTTCATTGTTCATGTTGGACGGTTTGTATTAGCGCCTATAGAGAGAAACTTTACTGGCAGCTTGACATTCAAACATTGAAACATTATTGCACGTATGTGCTCGGTAACGTGTGCGTGACAACGTTACAATGTGTATGTGCCGGTGCATGCGTGCCAATACGTGCCCGTGCCCGTGCGCGCGCGCGCGAGACAGATAGAGACGCACATAGCCCCTTAAATCACTCAGACAATAGTGATGCTAATAATGACACGCGCGGTAATTATGTTCCTGTGCAGCCCCAACCAGGAGTCTCCGCGGGGGGAGGGGTCACCCTGGAGAGGGGTGTGAGGAGGAGGAGGAGGAGGAGGGAAGAGAAAGTGAGGAAAGTTCTCTGTGGGTGCAGGATCCCAAGATTAAGGGATTTTTTTTTTCACCGCTGGTCTCCCTTCTTCATCCGTCCATCCAGAAGAAAAACAGCAAAGACAGCGTGTAGAGTCTATGTGCTGCTCAATTTAATTTATCATCAATTAAATCAGCCCTTATGCATGCGCGCGCTTAATTGCCAGCTGGTGGAGTGCGCGTTGAGACGCACGGCCGCGAGGCAGCAGTTCCCAGACTGTGTAGTCCCTCGCGTGCAGAGACGAAGCTCCTCTGACTGCAGGTGTCCCGCGGAGCGCACAGGAGCCACGAGGGCATTACTGACCGCCGTATCGATAGCTTCAAATGCGATATGATGGATCGATGGAGCCCAGAGCGCGAGACGTGGATGCTGTTGCTGCTCGTCACGGTGTTTTGCACCTCGTGGGCAGGTAGGCTGAAATATCCAGGACTGTTTATTCGTTTGTCTTTGTGCGAATAACTGTCTCGCTCAACTCAATTGCCTAATTATATTTTAGCCACGATACAAAGCTGAAGTTTAATTAGTGAATGCTTCCTCCCTTCTTCCCTCTCTTTCTCCTCCTGTAATTGTGTCACATCAGTTGTCAACACCAGCCCTCCAGGCCCTCACGAGCTAATGAATGTCTGAATGTCATCCTTAACATAGTTTTAAAGATAGCATACACTTTTCAAGCAGACACACTCACTGTAGGCCATTTGAGTATCTGGCCAATTTTTGGTTTGTTGATGTGAACTTGATTTGTCAGGGATAGGGCAATTCCTAAAAACACCCCCCTCTCCCACAGGAAAACGTCTCCTAGTCATTTTCCACTTAACTCCCAGAAAAATAGACTTTGGTCTCCATTTTGACAGATGATTTCTTCGTGCCAGGTCATGCAGGCCTGAAGCTTATTGAACTGATCTACCTTGTTCTGGGCTCCCTGAGCCCACTGCACATTTGCTAGACAGTGGAAAGGCATAGGCCTATATGTCTAGACTTGTTCTGCCATACCTGCTGCATCAGTCTATGCTCTCATACAGCAGCATGCAGAATATTTAACTTGTACAGCTGGGTAATGGGGAACAGACTGAGGCAAATTAAAGTGAGCTGTGCTGAACTATACTGGGAACGCTTGGTTACATACAACAGCCCCCAGAGCTGCACTGGAACCATATGAGGAGGACTCTTAGAGCCTGGTGTCATTGATGTTTATCAGGATAAGAAGAGTGTGCATCAATGTGTTTGAGTTTTATGAAGGACTACGCTCCTTCTAATGTTGAAAAATGAGACCATAGAACTACAGAAAATCTCAAAGTAGTCCCTTACAAGGTAACTAACTTTATTCAGCTCCTGTGAGGAACCATGGTGAAATACTGAGAGCCTCAAGTACCTAATGTGTGTTTTAACCTGCTTGGACCAGATGAGTTGGACCATACTCATAAGGAGTGAGGTCATTCTCTAATATTAAATTGACTTTCAAATATTTTCTTTTATATTTCTGTTTAAACTTTGTGATATTCATTGATTTGTCAAGTTTCACGACATGAATATCACGTGTAGTTTTGAGCTTCAAAGTTCATTCTTGAAACAGTCTCACCTCAAGGTCCATTTAGTAGCTTTTCTGGAGCTTTCAGTCATACCGCATCAGCAGATGTTGTTATGAAATTATAGATGTTTTGATTCCCTTTTTTTCCCCCCAGGGCATTTTAAGGACTGCTCATCCATGTTAGCTTAAAGGAATAGTTCAACATTTTGGGAAATACGCTTACTGCTTTGTTGCAGACAGTTAAATGAGAAGATCAATACCACTTGCATGTCTGTTCAGTAAAAGCGAAACTTGAGATAAAAGCTGGTTAGCTTAGCTTAGCACAAAGAGTTGAAATAGGGGGAAAAGGCTAGACTGATTCCGTCCAAAGGTAACAAAATCCGCTTACCCTCACCTCTGAAGCTCTCTAATTAACATCTGTCTATCTTGTTTGTTTAATCCGTTCAAAGACCGAAGGGCTGATTCTTGGCCAGGTGCAGTAACTTCCTGGAGTCTTGTTGTCACAGGGAGATTGCTAGGCAACTAGCGAAGACAAACTCTCGGCAAGAAAGCGAATGTGTATTTCCCAAAATAAAAGTTGAGCTTCAAAGTTCATTCCTGACATTGGAAACAGCAGTTGGCAGAACAAGCCAACAGATCTGTTGAACTTCATGTGATATGATCGAAAGTTCCAGAACAGCTACTAAGTGGGCCTTGAGGTAAGGTTGTCTTTAAAAATCTCAAGGCTGAGCCACACGTCCTTCATCTTAACTTCATTACATCTGTTATTTTCCTCATATAATGGTTGTTTTATTTGTAAGTCAGCATCCACCGGTTTTATTAAGGACTACATCGGCAATTCCCTGTGAAAGAGTCAGCGAGCAGGTGACTTGGCAGAGACTCCACCATGTTGCCTCCACCTGCTCCGTCTGAGAAGATGCCGAGAAAGCTGAAAAGTATTTATGTTATGTCCCAGTGGCCATTAAGTCATTATTAACTACCTGGCTTTGTACTGAAGAGAGAAGGAAAACATGCCTGCCGGTTACTTATTATAGTTTATTTGATCTTGTCTCAATGATGGATTAAGAAATAAGATTTTAAAAAGTGAAAACAAAGTAAAGACAGACATTGTTAGGCATTTTTTGCAATGTGATTATGTCATTATATCATGTAGTAACACACACACATTCTGGGTCTGTGAAGGTCATTATTGACGTGACTAATGTGACCTCTGGACCTTTAGGGTCATCTGGGGTCAAACTAGGTCAGGGTGTGAACCCTATAGCATCTGACACCTGGCGGTCAGCGAACACATCCTTGTAAATAACCGTCCTGGTAAAGAGAAACACAGATACACAGAATACTCAGTTTTCCTCTTATGTTCCTCTTCAGCTACTGGACAAACTCTTTCATAACACCTATTATTAAACTGTCTGCAGCTACATGTCACTGTTGATTTTTTGCTTAGAGTCAGATGCAATCACACACCTGGCTGTCAGCAGGTTGGGTGTGAATTATGATCATAGTTATCTGAACAATGTGCTCGAGTTACGGTCAAGCGCATTATTGTCTGGCCTGAGGTGTTTCAGTCACTTACCTGGCTCACTGTCCGTATGTAACTTGAGCGCTCTGGAAGTTACTAGCCTGACCCTCGCAATTTAAAGTTACAAAATATTTAGAGAACACAACATGGCCACAGATAATTTCAGATGAAGTTTATAATTTATACTTAAAAAGACAAAACTAACTGAATATTAATAATTGACTATTCTATGAATGATCTGGTACTGTGTTTGTTGCTTCAAAGTATTTAGTATTCAAAACAGCTGATTCTAAAATCATCTGGTTGCCAATGTAAGGTAGCTAAATCCAAATGTGTTTAGTTTAAAGCCTTCCTGCTACATTCTGAACTAGTTTCTTCCAAAACTACATTAGTCAAGATGAAATCAGAAGCCCAGTCCCCAATGGAGATATGTTTATATTGGACCGTTACGCAGGACACAATTGATGCCTTGTGCAATGTCTTGATGCAGGATAAGGTGTGAAGTTTAGATAGCGGAATTAAAAAGTAATATCAGAATCCTGTTTGGTGAAAAATCAGACTTGGTTTCAGATCTGTGCCCTCTATCTGGTGAGGCTCACAGCCACGTAGACACAAGTTACTAAGTACAAGGTACCTGCCTCACCTCCCCATCAATCACAGTAACTAAGCTTTCCATTTTAACCCTAGCACAACATTAAAAGACAAAAGGTAAAAAAATAAATAAAAGGTCTGCATGGATTGAAAATTTAAAAAAATGGTGCTCTTCTGGCCACACCTCAATCACTGACGTTACAGCGGGTGTTTTTGATTTGACAGATGATGGGAAACACCTGCTGTGACATCACCATGAGATATGACCAGAGGCACTACAGTAGTAGTTTTCTACCATATGTAGATTTAGTGTGGAAATCATCTTTTTAGATATTTTTAGCCAAGCTAGCGGTGTGGCTTGAGGGATGGCAATGACGGTCGTACCACCGCTTTGGCCCAGAGTGCTGCATGCAACTGTTGCCATGAAATTTTTGTACAGACATTCAGTGTGTCTTTAAAATGAACCTCTTTTCACCTGCTAGCAAAGAGCTTCACCACAAGGACATAATGTGTGCCAAGGTTCATGAGTTTCCATGCAGGTGCCCTGACCAACCAGTAGGAGTTGCTAGTGCAATGACATGTACATGATCCCACAAAGGCTTCCCGCCCACAGGTCAGATGTTAAGTGTCTAACTCAACTTCTATTTTTTGCCGACAGTCCTGTTTGTTGAAATGCACAACCAAGATGGCGGTACTACTGCTAGGAATATAACTCAGATCCTTGAGGTGGTGGTGGTGGTCAACTGCTTAGCCCCTGCTTCATTTCAGATAAATATTAATGAAATACAGTGTTTATGGTGCATATGTTTTTGGAGGAGTCGGTCCTTTTCCTGTTTTACAACTAGCCATGTTTGCCAGAGTTACAGCCAAGCCACAGCCATCTCAAGTTCCTGTTGAATCCCCTCCCAAGATGTGTTAACTGCAATTACACAATGAGGATCTGAATTGGAGATTCTGTCGAGAGAAATGAAGACAAAGACATGAAAGCTTAAAAAGTGAAAAGTTGGATATTACTCAATAATGGAATGAATCGTTTTTCTCTCTATAAATAATTCACATATCATTGTGTCAATTCACGTACTCCTGTGCAGTGTGCCACTACTGTGTCCAGGAGACTCGTGAGAGACAGAGATGGGATCTGTGTGTGTCCTTGTATGTTTAGGAAAGAACAAAAATGAAGGTGAAAGAAATCATTCAGCCTGCTGATCGATTTTGTCAGGTTGTTCTGTAGCAGGGCGGCACGGTGGTGCAGTGGTTGGCACTGTCGCCTCACAGCAAGAAGGTTCTCGGTTCAACCCCACCGGTCGGCTGGGGACTTTCTGTGTGGAGTTTGCATGTTCTCCCCGTGTCTGCGTGGGTTCTCTCCGGGTCCCCCGGCTTCCTCCCACCATCCAAAGACATGCAGGTTAATTGATTATTCTAAAGTGTCCGTAGGTGTGAGTGTGGCTATTTGTCTGTCTCTGTGTGTCGGCCCTGTGATTGACTGCCGACCAGTCCAGGGTGTACCCCGCCTCTTGCCCAATGTCAGCTGGGATAGGCTCCAGCACCCCCGCGACCCTCTACAGGATAAGCGGTATAGATAATGGATGGATGTTCTGTAGCAGAGGGGGCTAATGCTTCCCTCAACTTATCATAACAGCATGTGTGGAGTTGCTGCTGCTCAGATGTTAGATTTGGAAAAGGTTATGTGCAGTGTTTGATGAGAGTGGTTGTTGTAATTGACGGTTTGAGCAGAATTGTTTAAATTAGGTTTTTAGGTCCGTTATGAAATGTCTGAAGGCGTTCCTCACAACAGACATTCAGAACAGAAGTGACAAACTAATAATGCAATGAAGGCAAAATATTTGAGCTCTAAAAGTATACAGGCATTGGTGCAATTGGATGCTTTGCCATTGTTCTGTTATGATTCAGTGTCTACAATGTTTTAGTCCAGTGTGTGTGTGTGTGTGTGTGTGTGTGTGTGTGTGTGTGTAAATTTAGGGTGCCAAATGTGTTTGGGTGGAAAAAGTAGTGAGTGCGCTGTAATATGTAACAGTTTGTAACCCAGGAGCACAAACATCTTCCTGATTAAGGTCTTTTTAGCAATGATGCAACCTTGTTGCATTTCTGTTGATTCATATGGGAAGAAAGGGGTGGAGTGCTTTAACATGAAAATAGTAATCTTCATAATAGACACAACTCTCTTTAAAGTCTATGCAGAATTTAATAGCAATTCAAGGTAAAACGGCTGCCTGTCAGTCGGTGGGTCCACCACTTTGGTCCAGACTGAAATATCTCAACAACATTGGGATGGATTGACATTATATTTTGTTCAGACATTAACGGTCCCTAGAGGATGAAGCCTAATGGCTTTAGTGATTCCCTAGCTTTTCCTCTAGCGCCACCATGAGGCTGACATTTGTGGCTTTGAGTGAAATGTGTTAACTCAACTATTGGATGGATTGCCATGAAAGTTTTTACACTTGGCTGACATGTAAAAGTTGATGTATCGATATAAGAAAAATGGGACAGTGCATTAGAAACAGACTTGGCAAATAAATCATGACGTACATGAAACATGTGACTTAAACATACACTGAAGTCATAAAATATCAGATCATATGTGTGTACCAACGAGGAGATTGTACGTTACTCAAATTAATAAATGAAATGCATACAAAAACATAAATGCCATATTTCCTTTGTTTTCCACCATTTGAGGTTTGACTGGTGCTCTTTTAATTGCGTCATCTCGTTGTGTCCTCATCTACTGCAATGGTTTAATGAACCACGACTGGAGAATGGGCGCCACGCCACCAGCTGTTTATCTCGATGCACTCATCTCCTAATCTTTACATAACAGTAGTGGATGGAAACACACATTCATTTGTGTTTTCTTTTGCCAATTTTCTGGATATTCGGTTCAAATTTGCGCTACAATCAGCATGTTTGTGAGCATGTTAGCATGCTAATGTTAGCGTTTAGCTTAAAGCACCGCTGTGAGTATGGCCTCACAGAGCTGCTTGCATTACTGTAGACTCTTAGTCTTGTTTTGACACATTAGACAGTTGTGGGGTTAGTGCCATTTATCAAATAATTTTTTTCCATATTGTGCCCTGATGTAATTGAAGTCACATTTGTCCTAGTTTACAGCAAATACAGTTGATTCTGGTGTAATGTCTCTGTTCAGGCGTTCCCAGCCCAATCAGAAAGCCCTCTTAATCCGTTTAGGGCAAAAACAAAACCCACCAGTGGGAATAAACTGATTGGAGCCACATTTAACACAGAAACAGTTCAAACTGACTGATACCTGGGTGTCTTTTCAACTTGTAATGTAGTGGCAGCCACTGACCAGCAATTGGCAGCAAAAATATCAGGTAGAAGAGCAGCAGTAGTCATTTGATGTACGGAGCAAATCATTTAACTTGGCTCTTTGGTTATTTCTTTGGTTGTTTCTACAAGGAACCCAAAGAATCATCTGGCTTGGTGTCCAGAAACTGTTCTTTTATTACTGGAGTTGCTCAGTGTTTATTTAATTTGATCATTAAATATTATTTACTGCACTATCAGGGTTTTATTTTGAAATATTTGATCAGGTACTCACAGGGCCTTTTTCAAAAGGGTGCTACCATGGAATAATCAGGACTTTAACTTTTTGGCCAGCTGCAGAAGATACCTGATATACTGATATAAGTATGAAAATTCATAAGAGCAGAGATGTGTCTTTGCAGCACTGTTTGCTTGATGTTGAGCTTGCAATCATATAAAATACAACTTTTATTTTGCCCGTGCAGTTCTGACTGTATGTGATTAACTTGACTTGAAACTCTAAATTAATTTCTGTGATCAATTAAAGTCACCATTTGCTGCACACTTGGCTGGCCAGTAAACTTCTAGTATATCTATCAATTTGCGAACAGAAAATGCTCAAGAAAGCACATGAATAAAATGCTTATGATCATCACGTGTATAGTAGGCCTGTGTGCTATAAATCTTTCCTATGTTTGAAAATAAGCTCGTTCTTTGTTCCCCAAAATCAAAGTCACCATATGATGCAACACCCAACAATAATCGAGCACAGAGCCACAAAAAACAACGGCTAGCTGTCCGAGAAGAGTTGGAGCCCTGTGACTGACAAATATTGATGCAGTCTTTGATCTGTGTTTGAGAGGAAGGGTGACTTTTTTGGAATGATTGTATGTGAAACCCTTTGGATCAAGAGGAGAAAAGATTATGACTGCGTTGTTGAGACTTGAGATTATGTGTGATTTCAACACGAGTGCCACAGATTCCTAGAAGGAGATATGGAGCACATGTCTGTCTGCTAGCTTCTTTTTCCCTCTCTCTGTCACTCATATTAAGGATTCATCTAAGTAAATGCGTGTGTGTGTGTGTGTGTGTACTGTATACACAGACTAGTGTGTGTGTGTGTGTGTGTGTACTGTATACACAGACTAGTGTGTGTGTATCAGACAGCAGGAGAGACTAACCAGTGTGTTTCTTTGATGAGAGCCAGCTGAACTGGGAGGAAAGAAAACACATGATCCCTCCCTCCCTCCATCCTATTCTTTCCTCTGTACTCTTTTCTCCTCCTCGTCTCTTCTCATCTCCCTCTTTTTACCATTCTCCTGGTTTAGTCTCTGAGGAGAGCCATTTGGTTTGAGAAAGCAGCAGAAAGAGAGTCGTGAGCAGGAGAAAGAGTAAAAGTGGTAGAGGACTGTAATGACAGGCTCCTGGGGCAAATCCTCTGTGGGGGGATTTGAACCTGGTGTTGTGTGTGTGTGTGTGTGTTGTGGTGTAGGAGGCCCGACTAAACATTAGTTCTTGTTTCTGCAAAAGGCATGTTATTGCATTCTTCGCCATTACTGAGTCAATGACAAACTAATCACAAACACACACACACACACAACCACACATGTACTCAAAAAAGGACTTACCCAGTCTTCGCTCATACAGTATACACACGCGCACACACACAAACACACACACACACATCTGGTTTCCAGAAAATCCATAGTCTTTCCAATATGGTGGCTGTTAAGTTGTCTGTGTGTGTGTGTGTGTGTGTGTGTAGTTTGTGTGTGTGAGTCTGCTTCACTGATCCACTTACTTGTGTGTCCTGTATGTATAAATGTGAAACCTTAAACACAGAAAGTCATCATTTTTAGTGTTTGTCATATAGCACTGGCTATGACCAGCAGACGCTAGGTTCCCTGGTAATGCTCTTTCAGATCTGTACTGCAACTATATTCATTTCTTTGTTGTTTTAAGAGATTTGTGTTTTCAGCCTGCAGGTGAAACACATGAGTAGTTGGATTTCGGTCAGGTGACTGACTTGGACAGTCAAGAATCTATCTCAATGTTGTAGCCGAATAGTTCATTCTTGTTGTGGATCTTTCTGTTGAAACTAGTGTCGCTCTGCGTTATCTTGAGGCTTTGACATGCTCTGCATGTGTGTGCATGTTGATCATGGTTGGTGCCCCTCACACCACAGTTTAGAGCCTCAGGACAACAGCAGCAACTGATGGAGACCAGGCCACCCCCATCTGTATCTACAGCACAGTAGGCTGTATGTACCGTGTGTGTGTGTGTGTTGGTGCGCGCACTAATGCACATCATGTGGATGTTGTTCTGTGCTTCTACATACTATGAATTAATAGTATAGGGAGTCATTACCTCATGTGTTTAATACAGAGTAAGAGCAAAGTGTCCATGTCTCGTCTTGTCCTCTGCTACATTCATATGTCAGTGCTGCCCATCATTTCTTGGTATGTATGACTGAAACCCCTCTTCTTGTACGCACTGCTTATGAGTGTCAGGAGCAGTGTCACCTTGGCTCTAACATGTGGAGCTACCTTGTAGCCTAAATATGGCTTTAATAAAAGCATGTTAGCGGCTAGTCATGCTAACATTTGACCAGAAAAATAAAACCCCTATATATTGTAATGCAATCCTACATGTACACATGTAGCAACATGCGCATGGTTTAATACTGCTCAGATAAAATGTGTTTATGGGAAAAGACTTCTGATATGAACCTCTGATATTGAGAATAAAATTGGTGGGAAGATTTTAGAGGAATAGTTTGACATTTTGGGAAATAGGCTTATTTGTCTTCTTGACAAGAGTTAGAGCTTGCTTGGCATAAACACTGGAAGCAGGGGGGAACAGCTAGCCTACCTCTGTCACTGCACCCAGCCAAGAAATAGTCGTTTTTACACTTTACATGTGCAAACAAACAAGGTATAGCAAGCTTTATTGAGCTTTAGAGGTGCTGGTGGGTGTTTGGACAGAGCCAGGCTAGCTGTTTCCCCCTATTTTCAGTCTTTATGCTAAGCTAGGCAAATCAGCCACATGTTCACCGTTCACACATGAGAGTGGTTTCTATCTTCTTTACTAACTCTCTGCAAGAAAACGAATAAGCGTATTTCCAAAAATGTCAAACTATTCTTTTAACAATCAAAGAGGAATTGTGCAACGGCTAATATGCTGTTACTTGCTTATCATCTGTATCATACAGGATATTATAGAATTGTTTTTAGTATGACAATTAAATTCTGCACTACATTACTTGAAAAACTTATTTACAGAATTATAATTCCCAACTTTAATTCTGGATGTGTTGCTTCAGAATCCCTCCACCCCCCAAAAACAAACAAAAAAACCCACTTTATTACCATTTCAACTTAGCTGCTAAGAATTTGCTTTGGTGAGCTCACATAAAACAAAAATGCGATGTTGTATTGGACTGCATTATATCTTAAGGTTTTTGTAATGTCTTTGCTCCTCCATTTATGTAACTGAGACCTACAAAACAATGAACCTTTCAATATAATGCTGGCCAATAAACCACCACCACAAAATGCAGCTTCAAACTGTACTCAAACTTTTCTGATCACTGTTTGTTTTGTGTCATACATGACATCATCAACGTTGAAGCTGCAGTGAGTAATCGGAGCACAAATCACTGAAACCAAAAGTCCTAGATGTCAACTTTTTACAGACGTTTCTCAGCCCATAAAGCAACAGAAATCACTGAATGTTTTAATTGCACAGTATTAGCCTGTATCAGTAAATAACATGATGCCCTGCACATGAAAGACAGAATTACACGCTGACAGAATGCCTGCAGGCAGGCTGGCAGACAGACAGGCAGATGGACAAACAGACGGTCAAACTGAAAAAATGGGTGACAAATACATCTGGCGCTCAGACTCAGACATTATGCCAACCTCTTGTGTGCATACACGTCCGTGTGTGTGTGTGTGTGTGTGTGTGTGTGTGTGTGTGTGTGTGTGAGACTGCGCGTGTGTGTTGAAAGGTGCAAGGCAGATGGAGGGTTTACGTAAGCCCCAGAAATACGTGTGAAAAGAAGCCATACCAGTGGAGACATGCCCTCTTCTCCCCTACCATCTATTATTTCCTTTATTTTCCCTCTTTGCCCCCCTTCTCTCCCTTTTCGCTTTCAATATGTTGCACATTTCTCTCCTGTCTCTCCCCCAGTCTCGTCTTTTACTTCCCATCTTTTTCTGTTTAGTCCATCTCACAGATCTATGCGGCCATTGTGTCCACAGTGTTCAAAAGAATGTGTGTGTGCATATCGTATGCATTTCTGCTTAAGCTACAACTCTGGCCGCATCTTTAGATTTCCAAATGTCTCTTTTGCTTTTTGTGTTTCTGTGTGTGTGTGTGTGTGTGTGTGTGTGTGTGTGTGTGTGTGTGTGCTCTCGGGCTGAGTCATTGTCAGAACACATGTATTCTTTATTGCCCTCTGGTATTAGTCTTTGTTGTGAGATACATGCAGACTGTTGTATGTGTCAGTGCCAAGATGGGCGTTATCATGTGATTACACCAAGCTTCTGCAACAAGTATGTGTCTGAAAGAGAGAGACACACAGACAAAGAGCACATGGTCTGACTGATAACATTTAGTTTGTTTACAAGGTAACTTAATTATAGGGCCTGCATCACCCACATATCTCAGAGGTAACGTCACACAAAAACAGTTGTTTACATTCACAGAAATTTGTCAGTTTTGAGTAAGAAAACTCAAAAAAGGAGGTAAAAGAGGCTAAAAAGCTCTGTAGAGTGTTTGATCCATTCTTAATATAAACAATATTGATTGGTGCTGCTTTAAAAACAAGTATAACAGAACTTCTCAATATAGTTTTATGTCAAGAATTTCACCACTGTTCTAAATCAGTGAGCAAAGTAACTTAAACTAAAGGTAACCATAGCAACAGCACATCTCCTTCATGTTACCAATAAACTCTCTCTGGAGAAATGGATCTTTGCCACGTGGTAAGTGTCCATGGTATAAATGTGATAATACAATCTGAGGTATCCTGATAACAGATAATGCGGTTGTCAATCAGCAGTTTTAATCAACTTGACATTTTTTCCCTCAGTTTCTAAACTGGAAAAAAAAAAGTCATGTGTGCCCTCATGTCAACTCTGATTCAGATTTATTGATTCAAGACCCCGATGTGGCGTACACACAAAATATTCAGTGCAGTCGTAACAGAACAATGGCACCCGGCAGGAATGAAGTACAACATAAATCATTTAAAGAAAGGTAGAAGATTCCTACAGAAGGCACCTAATTTACCTTATTCCTTATCCAACTGTAACAACAAAATTAATTCAAACAGATGGACGGTTTTAATGATACTGGTAAGTACTTTTCCCTATCATTATTATCCTCATGCTTACACTCAAACAAAATGTGATACTCAGTTGTCATTACAAAGGTTACAGACCCTCTGATTTCTATCCAAGCCTTTATTTCTTGTCTATACTTTGGTTTCCCCCAGGCATCTTCCCTGTGTGGTATCTCTGTTAAACAAAAAGTCGTGTGGTGAAAAAGCATTGTCAGTGGTCAAGCCAAAATTATACTACGTCCCTACTTTTATTCAATTATGTCAGTCCAACGATATCTTTAATAAGCAACTTAAAACACATACAGTATTTCTTGTATGCAAGCTGTTTGAAGTTTGACGGTGAGTGTGACGGGTAAGAGCATTTTTCTTGTTCTCTTGTTTTCTGCATCATAACATGATGTGGTGATTTAGGGCTCCCACAGGTGCTCTGTAAAACTGGGGTTGGGACTGAAAGATGGTCAAGGCAGCCCTGACTAAAGGCTCTTTAAGAATGCGAAGCAGGAAACTCAGAGGATTTAGTTGTCAAACGCATGAGCAAGCACAGGTATTACTATTTTTTGTTGCTGCAGCTTAAGTTTGACCGTGTCGAATGTCCGCCGCTTCTCGCTGGAAGCAGAGCAAATCACCGTGCTTGCCAATGTGTGATTGTGGAGAGACCTGTGCAGGTCACTTTTGGGTCTGAAGGGGAAATAAACGGCTTTTTTCATTCAGTAGCTTAAACCTTGAATGAAGTGCTCTGCTCATGCATAGATACCCTAACGAATGAAGGTGCTGGCCAGGTGAACGTCCTGATGAGCAACTGCAGATCAGCTGATCATCAAACCCACCAACCCTCGCAGTCATACTGTTTCTTGTCTCTTTGCAGCCGATCCTATTGATGTCCTGAAGGTCCTGGAGCTGTCGGAGGACATGGATGGCGTGTCGTTGGAGGCAGGACTGTGCACCGGCAGGGAGGGACGAGAGGAGACGGACCTCTCCTTTAAGATCGACAAGAAGATTCAACTGAGCGCGCCCACCAAGCAACTCTTCCCTGGTAAGTTTTAATATAACTCATGTCAATGTAATTGGTCATTGAGAGCCTTTTCCCTAATGTGTATGTGTGCATTCCCTCCAGATTCGCCATTCCCTATGAATTTCTCAGTGATGACAACAGTTAAAGCTGTGAAGGGCTCACAGGTCTTCCTTCTCTCCCTGTACGACTCGCAGGTACGCATCATACACACCACATCAGGATGTTGAAACCAAACTTTCACTCGTCATGCTGAATATTTAGCAACTCTCTATTTGATCTTCTCTCTTTTGACTGTGTCCACCATGCATTTGGTTGTAAAAAAAGGGGAACCTCTTCCTTTAATCTGATAATTCAGCAAAACAATCCACCATAGAAACATGTTGGACTGACCTTGAGCAAAAACACGAAATCACTACCAACCATGCAGTCTGCAGGAGGCACTCCTACTGGGATCAGCTTCACAGGTTGTCCTCAAAATTGGAATATGTTTTACCAATTTTGCTAAATTTTCATTGAGAATGCACATTAATATTAAATGTGTGTGTTATGTAAATGTCATATCCCTTTTACACTGACCAACATACACTATATTCCAAATATAAAGAACCTGATTACACCAGCTGGAAATTGTAGATAGATTTTTTTTTTAGTAGTCTGACATGAAAACAACCTTTCCCCTTTATCATTTCATCCCATCATCCCTCTTTCTGTTTGTCTGTCTCAGGGCACACAGCAGCTGGGTGTGGAGGTCGGCCGCTCTCCTGTCTTCCTGTATGAGGACCATGAGGGTCAGCCACCCCCAGAACTTTACCCCACCTTTAAAAAGATCACCCTGGCTGATGGCAAGTGGGTAACTACACACACACACACAGGCACCCATACACACACTTTTGTGTCCAAACTTTGACATAAACTTTCCTTTATTTGCTTGGCACATGATTCTAAAACACAAAACCTTCTCAGAGAAGATAAGTTGAAAAATAAAGAAGTGAATTTCTTCTTCTTTCCTTCCTGCCAGGTGGCACAGAGTAGCCTACAGTGTGGAGGGCCAGGCAGTGACTCTCTACCTGGACTGTGTCAAACTGGACACCCTGGACCTGCTCAGAGGTCATGACCCCCACGTCAGCACTGAGGGGGTCACTGTGTTTGGAACACGACTGCTGGACGAAGACGTGTTTGAGGTAGGGCTGTGAGTGTGTGCATTTACTGTGTGTGTGTGTTACTGTGTGTGTGTGCGCTATGTAACCAAGATCATCACCTCCACACCATCCACCTTGTTAAGTGTGAACTCATTTGACTTTGGTAAAAACTGGAGAAAAAAAAACTTGACAAAACATACAAAGAATGAGAACCCACAATAAGTTCCTTGTGTGTGGTATCGAAGTACCTGTGCTTGTTGCTGCTTGTTCGATTTCTTTGTCAAATGGTGACAAATGAATAAACATAAATGCTCGTCTCCTTACACTGCCCTCCAGTGGTTGTGAGGATATACTGCACCTCTACCTCTGCTCCAAACCTTGAGTGCTTGAAAGCAGCAGATGATTTAAATGTATGCAAAGGTCAAACTTATGGCAAATAATTGGGATTGTAGATGCCCTCTAATATGAATTTTGATTATCTTAGCTCACCAGTAGTTATTGCAGAGATTAACACAGTCCTGCTTAAGCTCACACAAGGCTGCAAATGATTCATAATAAGCAGGAAAACATGCCGTCCAAATCTGTAGCTGTGTAAAATCTTTATAGACTTTTACAAGTTCTGTTTCTGTTGTGCCCTCAGCAGTGTGAGGTCATTTTGACAGATCTCAAGTGTGAACTTTGACCTTTGTTTTCAGTGCAATGTCAGGTGGTCCATCTGTTTAACTGAACAACTCCCTGCCCATGTTTGGCTTGGACTCCCTTCCATGTGTGAGTGCATGTGTAAAATAGAGCGAGAGGGACAAAGAGTTTGTGTCTGCCTGTGGACTTAATGTGCTGGCGCCACTCGAGGCTGAAGCTCTGGAGACGATTAACTGCAGAGCAACGATAAAAACAGCCCGTTTAGTCGCTTTGATCTGACTAAATGAACACATGACAGTCAAAGATAAAGACATGGGAGACAGATGCATATGTAATTAATGACATTTTGTACAGTGAGGACAAGTGATGACATCCATAATGTGATGTCACTTCATGTGCATTCCTCATGATCATATGGTTTCACTAATAAAGAGTCACAGATTTGCTCAGCGTTGTTTGTGTGTGTTATCGTGACACAGGGAGACATCCAGCAGCTGCTGATCGTCGATGACCCCAGAGCAGCGGAGACGTACTGTCAGGACTACATCCCAGACTGTGACGCACCTTTGCCCTACAACAGCATATTAACAGAGGCGGAGGAGGTAAGTCCTTTTCTAACAGCCAATTGCAGGAGGCAGAGAGACGCAGAAAGAGCAATGGGATCCCGATAAAGTCTTCCAGGCTACCTGGCCCATTCCACACGTAACACACACAGTGAGGGCGTTGTCTCAGGTGTTGTATGTTGTAAATCCAGACCGTTGTTTTAAAAGTAAAGGAGCCCCTGAGGTTTCATTTGTCAGAGGAAAACTACTACAGGTATTTTTGGACAGTTTAGAAGGCAGATGTGATAAAAAGACAAATGTTTTAATTACAATAATTATATACAATAATACAACAATTTCAGTCATCTTAACACTAGAAAATCCTTTGGGTAACATAAATTCAGATATCACTTTGGAAACATTCGCTGCATGGAGAGTTAGTCAGATATTTAGCTCAACACTATTCGGCTGCCATTATGCTGTAAATATTTGCACGTGTGTTTCTTTGTCTCAAAGACAGACACACACACACACACACACACACACACACACACACACAAATATCTTGCCATCAGTTGCAGTTTGAGAAGCATCACTCAGACGCCTCTGGCTGTTTATTTCCTTGCTGCCGGTATGATACCTCCAGCTTGAGTTATAAATCATAAAAAGCTACTAGTGTCCACTGAGCTCTCACTCTCTCTTTCTTACATCATTTCTCTCTCTCTCTCTGTATCATTCACTCTTCATATAAAAACACACTATATGGTTTTGTGATTCTGCGTACTTTGTCAGGTTCTTTGTGGCAATGCTCCACACTCCTGGGAAAGGTTTCAAATCCTCTTCCGCTGCTGCTGTTTGATTTATCATCTGGCTTACAGCTCAAAACACTCACAGGATTCCTGTTCCTTTATTGTGTTCAGCTGTTTTATTGTGACACCAACAGAAGTGCAATCGGCAGGAAGAAGCCAACGGAAAACATGGAATTTAGACACTCTTGTGTTTTCTAATAACACTCTGATGAAGCCGTCATGCTTAAACAGGCTAGCCTGAGGGAGCTAAAATAAAAAGACTAAACTGTAGGCATGCCATGTATTTCTTGGCTTTTTCATGATATCTTTCATGCTACAGAGCACTTAGCCAGACAGGACTACTAGGGGAAGGGAATCTTATATATCAATATGCATCCTTTATGCCCTAAAAGTTACATTTCTGTTCATTTTATCAATTATATTAATCCATTTTAATGTTCTGTGTATGTGTAAACCAACATGTTACACATGCTTACATCATGCATTGTCTCTGTTTTGATTCTTTCATGGTCTTCAGGTGGAGAGAGCACCTAAGAAACATGTGGTCGAGGAGTTTGAGGAGTTTGACTACAGTGACCTCTATGATGACGTCTCTGTTTCCACGGTGACTGCAGGTTCTAATGTCACTGAGTATGAGGTGAGACGTGGCAGGAAGAACGAGCTTGGCTTTGTGTCCGTGTCTGTTTTTCTGTCCCTCATTATTCATCTCTGTGTGTGTGAGTGTTTGCTGGACAGATCGTAGAGTATGAAGACTATGACAACACAACAGATTACTACCATTTGAAGGAGTATGAATATGAGGAAGAATACGATGAGCGCTATGGTCCGGCCGAGAGAGAACGGGAGTACTCTATTAACGCACAGGTACCATCCAGACTATCACACACCAAGAGTTTGTGCAGTTATACATAAAGGAATCCTGTGTAGAAAATTAAAAACTACCCCTCTGTGTCGCTTATTCATGTGCATTAATGTTGTTCATATGTGTTTATATCCATCTCTCATTAGGATATACCAGAGAAAGGACAGAAAGGAGAACCGAGCTATTTGGGGGCGGTGAGGAAAAACATACACAACCACACGGGTGCTTGATATTGGCACTGAGTATCAAAAACTGTCAAGTACCAGAAGAAAGACATCGAATGCTTGGTCAAATTCTGATCAGTTTCCATACCTATATTATCTATACTCGACATAAGACAACAGTGATGAATCGGGAGGTTTTGCATACTTTTTAAAATGAAGAAAATCATTTTGTAGAAAATCAGTTTACACTTCTCACTAGGTTGGTATCAACAGATGGATCAGAGATAAATTGGTACCAGCGTACATGTCGGCCAATAAGAAACAGAAAATTGCAGTGTAGAAGTACCAAAGATATTTTTGAGGTAAAACACAGAAACAGTGACAGTGTCTCTTCACCAGAGAGCTCTTACAAGTACAGGTGGGTGATATGACGATAGTCTTAGAACATTGTGGGTAGTGTTGTAAATCACCAATCAGGGTTATTTTATGGCAATACTGGAATTTTGTATGACCTTTGCACCAATGTGAAGAAGTCCTTTGGTTTTTCAGGTGTTTAATTTGCTGAATAAACCAAACGTTGACATTCCCGACTGGTTATTTTATCCATTAACAATTTCTCAATTGATTTTCTAGAAAATTTAAGGAAGGAATTTTATTGTCATATGCTTTAAAACGCCACCAGTGCATTTCAAACAATGAGAAAAGTTTTTTATATATATA